>CM060964.1:130965947-131055947 GCA_030765045.1 Tenodera sinensis | reverse complement strand
CTGTATTAAACTACGTTCCAGTAACATGCAGCCAAAATTGCATGACAGATTCTTTATCATGAATTTGCATTCTGTCATTTACAATCAGTTAGTTAGTTATCTGTGGGAGGATGTAGACCAATGCTTCGTTAAGCGTGGCAGAACGCTAGCTACGATATTGGTGAACCAGTGGATAACTTCAAAAGTGTAACTGACGTGACGTTCAGCACTGATATTATAGAGTGTACAAATATGACATGCGATCAACTTCCTTTTCTTCATGTGTGTTTTGCAATCATTCATTTTGCTGTGAGCATTTAATTGAAAGTCCCCATTTACATTTATAGTTAAGATATCTGCATTACGTATTGCTTCTACAATGACATCTACAGTGATATCTAGAGCATGATTGCAGAGTTTTGCAGAAAAACGACACCCACCAGCACATTGAAAGGTACGTAATGGTCCTGTAACTAAACTTTCAGACAGACTGTTTGTCCGAGCCCAAGAACTTTCCTTGTAAGATATGACAGAATCATTGTCAATGACATTCAGTTGTTTCTAGCTGAAGGTATTTGCTCTAAAAATCGCATTTGAAGTTAAAAAAGGAAATATAGCACAATCTTTAGAGTATTACCTTTCCAAATTACACTGGTATGAATACTTTTCTGTGTCTTTTGTTCTCTGAATTCCTGGGAGTTCGATTGGCGACTTTACGAGAAGTTGCAGTTTTGTTCCATTGTACGAAAATGCATGTTTCATTTATCTGAATGTCTTGCATGACTTGCGTTGCTGATGAATTTTCATATTGGCTCTGTTGTTTGTTTGTATTTGCCTGTTTATCTTGCTGTTTTTTTTTCTTTTTTTTAATTCCTCTGATCTTGATTGTTGTTGTAGTAGTGTTTAACGCCCGCTTTTACTACTACGGCACCGCAGGCGGTGACACTGATGATACATGAAGATGGAGCACCGGTGGAATGAGATGGCGGGGGAAACCGGAGCACCCGGAGAAAACCCGCCCTGACGCCGCTTCGTCCACCACGAATACCACATGCGGGTCCCTGGGATCGAACCCGGGCCGCCTAGGTGGTAGGCGAGCGCGCTAACCGCTCGGCCACGGCGCCGCCTTCTGATCTTGATGTGTGTTCTTGTGCACTGGGAGGGGGTTCATGTTGCAATTCATTTAAATTAATTCATTTTAATTCATGTCACCCCGTGTAAAGCCATGGGTATAGGCATCGGACGATAACGATGTCTATAGTCGACCTTAGAGCATGTATTCAATGCAGGATCCATTGCTTCATATGGTCGTGGAATAACAGAAACCAATAAAATGAATGATACGATACCTGAACTCATATAACCTGTTCATATCCATGAATTTGTATATTGTATTGAATGAATTATTCCTAATAATAAAAGAAAACATAAATTCTTGGTTACATGCCTAAAGTTGATCTTCCATTCGTAAAGCTATACTCAACATTGAATTATTTATATCAATGACGATTAATAAGTGCCTTGCCTTGAGATTCCAGAAGCAAGTCTTTGAATGTTGAAATGTTTTTACAGTTTCCATAGGTGCACCTATCGCGAGTGAACTGGGTGTTGGCTGTGGTTCTAGCTCCATCAAGTTCTGTGCTCTTATGCCCTGTGACTGAATCTGTCATATCGCTGGTAGTTACAATGCTTAGAATGGTGTGTCCTGGAAATAATAATTTTAAGTATGTAATCTTATTTAAATGAAGAGGGATATTTTCGCATGTTCTCGAGTTTATGTGTTAACTTTTAAATCGGTAAAATATTTACATGAAGAATGAATAAAATGCGGTGTTCTGAAAGACATTCCATATTTTATTTGCTTACGTAAGAAACGTTATCCGAAATATTTTGAGTATTCTTCCTACAATACACCTGATAAACAATATTTCAAAAATATATGTTTTAACTTGCATTCATATTTTCTTTTACGAAATGCATTAAAGTGACTTACCTTGATCTATAACTGTAAGGCTTTCTTGCATGGATGTTTGTGGAAGAGCACTCTCGTGTCAAATGTGTCACGTGCTGAATAGTAGACTTCCTCGCCCTGTTTCACGTAACAGCGGGTTCCACCAGCATTCCAGAGCGGGTCATACAGATTCTCCTGCACAGAGTGTTATATCTACAAAGCACCTGGCCGCTTAATCCGACTATATGTGTGTAGTATAGAAGGGATAGTTATAGTTATAAGCTTTTGTGTCCATGGGCTTGGCATCTTCCAGTTCTCCTAGGGCGGGATTAACCATGTGTACGGCGTTAGCCGTCCGCATGGGGCACGCCCACACCGTCAGCTATGGTGCCACTTGTGAGGCCGCCAATAACTGCCATCGTGCGTTCGAGCTTCTGGCAGGCTGAGAACAGCCCGAGGTGTGTCATTCGTGTACCTGCCCTTTTAGGGCTTAACCACTTCATGACCGGATGTGGGGTTTTGCAGGGTGACGCGTGAAGTTTGGGTTGTAGGTGGTAAGGAGGTAGCAAGTGTATGCTCCTCAGCGGCTGCTTTTCAGTGTGCAACTTCCGTTGGGCACTGCTGGTGTGTGGGTCCAAATATGGAGGTTAAAATTTTGAATTTTGATTCCAAGCTTCTCTTGGAAGGCCTGTAAAGGAGCTCAGCTTGCGCTGTTGATGGGGTGGCTCCTGTGTTACCGGGGGAACCATGCGGGGAACCCCGTGTCGCATACGCGTACGTACTCTGGGACTATAGTCCCCAAGAGGCCAAACCAGGGTGCTCCGATGTTGTGGAATCTGGTCGTAGAATTTAGTTGCCCGGCGCCTAATTTCGTCCTCCACATACGGAAGAGACGAGGCCTCGTGCAGTGGTCTCGAGGGGAATCTGCGGATACAGAATAGATTATCCGAAGTCCTCTATTCTGTATACGCTGCAGACGCAGGAGATGGGAATCTGCGGCCATGCCCCAGATTTCGCAGGCGTACAGGAGGACTGGGATTATGAGTGCTCGAAAAAGGCGTAGCTTCAAGGGAATTGGCATCCCCGACCGCAGTATGGGATACAGCGAGGCAGTTGCCCCGCTGGCCCGATGCGACAGGTGGTTGATGGGTTCTCGAAAAGCAAGGGCGGCGCCGTCGCCGAGCGGTTAGCGCGCTCGCCTACCACCTAGGCGGCCCGGGTTCGATTCCAGGGACCCGCATGTGGTATTCGTGGTGGACGAAGCGGCGTCAGGGCGGGTTTTCTCTGGGTGCTCCAGTTTCCCCCACCATCTCATTCCACCGGTGCTCCATATTCATTCCATGTGTCATCAATGTCACCGCCTGCGGTGCCGTAGTAGTAAAAGCGGGCGTCAAACACTACAACAACAACTCGAAAAGCAAGGCCCTTATCTAGCTTCACTCCCAGGTATGAGATGGTTATCACCCATTCTATCCTTCTTCGAAGGTATGTAAATGTGGGGAAGTTGACGGGAAATCGGCGTTTGGTGAAAACTATGGTTGATGGACAATCACCAACGTCTGCACCACTCTTGGAGGAGGCGGAGGTGTCTCTGTATGGGGAGGAAGGATCTGCGAGGGTGTTTGTTGAGTATAGCAGCACGTTGTCAGCATACTCGGCTATGTTGACGTGCTGCTCGGTTGGAATGTTGGCCACGTAGACGTTGAAGAGTGTGGGGGACAGAAGAGAACCATCGGGGACTCCGCCTCTGATTGGCCTTCGTGTAGATCTGTTTCCCGCAACTGAGACCACAAAGGATCTATGTTTTAGGTATGAGTGTAATAAATGTATTAAACGTGTGAGTAGCTCCAGTTGGATAAGTTTCCGGAGGAGATCCGCATGCCAGGTCGTAGAGAAGGCCTTCTCAACGTCCAGAGAAACTGCCGCGGTGTAGGCCTTTTCCTGGTATCCCAGGGTGGCAGCCTCCACCACGCACAGCAACTGCTGGGGTGTTGAGTGGCCAGGCCGGAACCCAAACTGATGGGGAGCGATGGCTTGAATGTCCCCTAGTATGGAGAAAAGCGGGCAAGTCTCAGCCTCTCGAGTGCTTTTGAGAGTACAGACAGGAGACTTATGGAGCGGTAGTTTGCGGGATGTACCGGGTCGTTCCCTGACTTCAATATGCGGATCACCCTCGCCTCTTTCCACTCGCGTGGAAAGTGACAGAGGGTGAGGCACACATTGAAGACCTTTGTGAGATAGAGCACGGCCTTGAATGGAAGGTGACGGAGCATGACAGGGGTTATCCCGTCAGGCCCCGCGGCCTTTTTGGGGTTGAGACGCCGGAGTGCGCCCTCGAGTTCGCTGGGTTTTATGACTGGAAGGCGATCCGCCTACTTGGGTGGTCGTCGAAGGTATCGGCGCACCTCCCGATGGACACGGTCGGAGAAGTCTAGGTCCTGCGGGTGATCTCTCGGCCTCATAGTCCTCTCCAGGTATTCTGCAAACACAATTGCTTTGGCGTGAGGTTTGTAGGCCAGGCCTCGAATCTCTTGGCGATTCGCCACACGTCGCCATCCTCTAGGTTCAATCGAGACATCGTGTCCTCCCACGCGCGCACTCTGTGCTCGCGCAGTCGGAGACGTACTTCGTGGCGTAGTCGCAGTAGAAGTGCTAGGTGATGCGGCGTGCGGTGCCTCTGATAGAGTCTGCGAGCCGCCCAAGAGCGGCGGATGAGCAAAATAAGCTCTAAGGGCAGGACGTCTGGGTGAAGGGGAGCTGGGGTGTGGATAGTGAGGTTGTGGACAGTACGCTTCACGACGGCGCACGGCCGCCGCGGCAATTGTGAGCTCCTAAATGCGTGTGATAGGTATACTCAGAAGTTTTCAAATACATGTCAAAATACTACTTTTGTGTTTAAGTATACCATCGTAAATATGTTGTAGCATATGCTTTTGGAATTCTAAAGCCAAATATGGAACTACAAAAGAATGAAATTGCAATAAAATTAGCCTCACGAGCAATAAAAACTGGATACTATACTTTAGAATAAGAAGCATCAGCGATCGTTTGAAAAAAGAAGAAAACAAGGACCGTGGACGATGGTATGATCTGAAAACTCGGATCTTGCAACAATATCATGAAAGATTTTAAATGGTCGAAGGGAAGTGGCTGTTAAAACTGCATAAAAATCCAAGGAATGGAACTGTTTCAGAAAGAACGGGGGACCGCGCCGTGGCCAAGTGGTTAGATCAGCGATATCTAACGTTTGCAAATGAGGGGAGGTTGGATATTCCTTCCTCTATACGCGAACTTGCCACTCTTTAACACTCAGAGGAGCATTGCGTTGCAGTGGCGGGTTGGTTACATGTACTTTGCGTTTGACATACGAAAGCACTTTCAAATCGTATACTCGTACCATAAACATCTGTGCATTAATGACTTCTTTGATACTGCTTACGTTTAAGAAGTCTATCAATATTTGGCGACAAAGTCGACGTGCATAGCCTTAGAAATACAGCTGTACCTAGAACTATACTCACTAAATATAGTTATAAGGGGAAAATGAAAGTAAAACGCTCATTGGCACAAGAAATTAACACAGAACAATTAAGACGGTTTGGTTACGTGAAAAGGATGGATGAGGACAGACTGCCACAAAAGATACATGAACGGACTGCAGTGTGACGTAGGAAGAGGGGAAGATCTAAATTAACATGGAAACAAGAAATAATACTAACAATGAAAGAAAGGAGATTCGAAGATGGATCCTGGGGAGATAGAGAAGAGTGGAGAAAAATTATAGTTCCTGAATGACTGCAGGAAAAGTCAAAGATATTGCAAACCTGGAATAAATAAAGTCATAGTTTCTCCAAACCGTACTATACTACAAGTCTGTATCGCAATAGGTTAGGCGACGATCACTCGATGTATTTTCTAAGGTTATGCACTTCGACGTGGTCGGCAAACATTAACAGACTTCTTAACCTAAGCAGTACCAAAGAAGTCACTAATAAACAGGTGTTCATCTATAAGATTTGAAAGTGCATTCGTAAATCAAATGCAACGTACACTTAAACCAAACCGCCACTGCAAACAATTGCATTATAAAAGAGTAGCACAGTCCGCATAAAGTGGAAGGAGGTAAATCCAATCTCACCTCTTTCGCAAACGTTGGACATTGCCGGTCCACAACGTCCACTCACTCGAAGGGTTATCGGGGAGCTGGATTTACTCAAAACCCAAGCACCCAATGTCTGAGCTAGTGCGATACGTTGATGAGAAATGAAGAATGGGTCTGAGCCTTTGCCTGCACGAGACAACTGAATATCGAAAGTACTTAGAAAGAATGGTAAGGTGTTGAAAATTCAAGTCAGGAACAACAGCAGTCTCGGAATTACTGATTCCGCAAACGTCATTTACAATAGTTTGTGTTTTAATAATTGTTCACGATGTGATGATGTGTGTACCATTTAATCTATTGCATTAAGCTGATTTAATAATGAGTAGGTAGAAAAGAAATTCTCAAATCGACAGTCAGTAGCTCCTGTCTTCAGGTAACTAGCTGGTCGGTAGGGACAATCTGCACGAGACCCTTAGGATATTAAGGTACCCGTTTACTCAGCGAGCGGGATGGATCAGGCGGTAACGTCTGTGGGTCGCATTCGGGAGGTCACGGGTTCGATCCGTGGTTTCCCCATGTCACTTAGGCAAATGCTGGGGTGCATTAATCTCTTCTCCACGGATTCCTTCCCTTCATTTCTGACTTCCCTCCATTGTCGTCTTTCAGGTTTGGTCAGTACCGCGGTACGCTCCGGCGAATGCGGACATATGGCACAACTGCTTGCGCTCTGGAACCTCTTCTGGCCCTCCCTGGAAGTTGCTGCCCGGGCCGCAAAGGTTGCCTCGTCGCCCTCTCCCTAGGTAGAGGAAACACTTCAGTTGTGCGCTGAGTGTCAATATCTGTACCCGTTAAGGACTTCTGCGCGTCTATGGGCTTCGTTGGCTCCGCTCTCACTTCATCCAATCCCTTCCCCCTGGGCAGTGGTAGCTAGCAATAGATCCATGTCGACATCGTGGTGGGTTGAGGTGTCCCCCTCCGTAACGCGCGCGCGTATACTCATATCTATAATAGATCAAGAGCTATACGCTTAATAATCCTTTTTAACACGTCTGAAAATGGCGGTATACTTCTTCTGAATACGTAGTACATAAAGTATACCCATGGGAGTGTTTAATTAACACAAGTTGCCAGTTAAACATCAACTTCTAGCTATAGAACGGGCTTTGCCAAATTCTTTTGATTGTAATTATTGATTATTTTAGCAGATAAAACAATTACATCTGCATTGCTGAATTCGCGGGTATGAAAATGCTTGAATTGACATGTATCAGGTCTTCATGCTAAGAAAGCTAAGAAGGTCTTCATTTAATTGCAATTACCGTATTACTTAATTATTTTGTCTAGTGTTTACATGGCTGACTGGTTTCCCTCTACCTTTGTGGCAATCCTTGCGTGAGTATGAGAGGTTTCTCACCATCGCTACAAATAGCCAGCTCTTTTCAGAACTCCCCCCCCCCCCCCCCACCAATTCACGGCCAGTTAAAAGTTGCGAATACACCCTCGCCTAGCTGTAGCCAGTTGAGTCAGGGAGTTGCAGCCAGCCAGTCAGCTTCTTCTCCAGCTTCTCAGCGTTCCACGCCTGGATGTCAAGACGGGGGATGTACGCACCAACACCGGCAAGCTACGCTCCATAATTACGGCGCAGCGAGAAGGCACTTCTCAAGACACTTGGCAAGCAAGTGGAGAAGTGCAATAACACGTCAGTCCGCGCCCCTTCCACGTAACCCCTACCTTACCCCTCCTTGTGGTGAGGTTTGTGTACCTGCTGGGCCAGTCTCAGTAAGCCAACAGACGCAAGTCTGGTAGTCCGCTGGGACTACACACAGGCGTAGGTATACACAAACCGCGCTTCTTAGCAGCCACCTCCTCTCACACCTAAGTCTTTCCCGGCCCTAGAAGATGCCCAAGCGTCACTCTACGGCCAAACCTCCAAAACCCCCTGATCCCCAATCTTCCCGCCGACGCGTCCTGACCAAAAAAAAGAACACACCGCCGCTCATTCAACATGCACCATCTTCATCAGCAAGCGAGGCAGAACTAAACCACGAAGAAACACATGACACACACACTCTACAAACACCAACACAAACACCTCCACGTACACCAACACCAACAAACACACATCACCGCACGCACTCTATGAGCTCCAATAGTAGCTCAGCCCCTCAAGCTCCTGACAACATTGACCATGACTCAGACACCAGCATTGAATCCACAACACAACTCGGCAACCGACTTAACACACTACTGACACCACGCACGACTTACATACCACCCACACCTCACGGCTACTTCACGATTTACATCATCAACAGCAACCCAGACAAACAAAATACATGGCTCGTTAGGAGCTTGATGACAAAGACGCAACAGAACACAGACTCACTCTACCGTGCTCAAAGACTGCAACAAAACACTTACGCACTGACCTTCCGCAACCAACAACAAGCAGTGACTTTCACCCAGGCCATCCCCATTCACAACTTCGGGAAGTTTGCGTACTACGCAAACTCCCCACCACAAAACCGACCCACACCCAACCCTGACACAGAACCAAACAGACCACGAAAAACCCTGACCGCCGTAGTTAAAGGAATACCGTACGACATAACTGACGATGACATACTACAAAGCATACAAGAGACGTACCCAGAAATAACACGAGTATCCAGGATCATCAGCCAAAACAGACAGACGCAACTCGTACGAATATTCAGCACATGCATCACAACCATCAACACAATACTGAAAGAAGGCGCCGTCATTGAAAAACAAATTTTCAGGGCGGAGCCTTCTAAGCACACAGACCGACACGTACCTTGCAGACAATGCCAGACATACGGACATCACGAAGAAAATTGTACACAAAAACCAATATGCTTCCACTGTGGGCACAACTCTGACACGCGACGATGCACACATCCTATCCGACACAACACCCCTTACTGCTCCACCTGCAGACAGAACGGGCACTACACCGGGCAAATAAAATGCCCGATGTATCCCAGGCAACCCCCGACACAACCCGAACACACTGCTAAGACCCACATCTTCCCTCACAACATTCCCACACCACCCAAACCAACACACGTGACTGACTGGCCCGAGACAAATTTTCCAAAGATCCCAGAAACTAAAAGACACATGTCGAAGCACGAGACAGTAAACACGTTCCAAGACGTAATATCCCAATCCGAACAACAGATAAAGTCCCTACAAGACCAACTCACAAATATACAGAAAAACATCACAAAGTACATACGCGAAATTACAAATACGACAATCACACAAATACTCAGCACATTGATACCACCAATATATGACATCACTCCACCCGCACACAGAGCACGATTCCTACAAAACCTGACTCAGACTGCACAAAAGACACTCAAAAAAGCAATTAACACGACGAGAGTTGGCAACCAGCTGGCTGTCTTTATAAACGAAAACACCTAACAAAGACACACGAATGACAACACCAATTCCCATAAAAAACATAAACACACAGTAAATACAAACACACTGACATATACATAACAAAACACATAACACACAACACAGACAAAAACTAACCGAGAGCCGTTGCAGCAACACACAAACACAACCACACAATACAACAAAAACACAATTTTTTCTCAGAGGGCAGAAGCCATCACCTCACACACAGGGACGAACACACCAACCCACACAACCACACCTACAAACACGCAAAATCAATTTTTTTTTTTTTTTTTTTTTTTTTTGACGCACCCCAGATTGATCTCTCCGCCCCGTACCCAGTTTCAAAAAATTTAAATACGCGGCTGAAGAGGGACTATCCCTAAAACAGCCAGGGCATGTTTTTACAACATGCCCAAATAACGTTTTTCATTTCATTTCATTTTCGCCTAGCTGTCAGAATGATTCATAGGGGTAGAGGATAAGCGCCCATCTGCTGTCGGCCTCGCCTTGGACTCATGGGAAAGGTTGGGGAGGTAGCCATCTGTATCAGCTTTGACCTTCGTTTCCATGCTGGCTTGGTGTCAAGGGTGGGGGATTTAATTCAACTTTTATACTAAAAAGTGTTACAGAACACCCAATTAGATAATACTAATGTCAGATGCTACCTTGCCCCAGATCCAATCCCTACTAAATGGAGAACTATATTATCACGAACATCTAGAAAACATAACAAGGGTACAGAAAACTTAAGAGTTGTATGTGAGGCAGAAATTATTGCACTTTGAGTGAATGCTAGCAATAGAAAGTGTCTTTAGATTAAATCAATGTTTATTAAATGCAATGTTAACAAACTACCAGCCACAATTACAATCTGCAAGAAAGCGGGGTGCAAGTTGATGAAACTGTTGTGGTCGAAAATGCGCCAGGAGAAATGAGAATTTTCGTCACGAAAAGGAAAAGTCGAAGCCGGGAAACGAGGACTAACTTTTCTTCCAGAATTGAGTGTTATAAAGCCAATCAATAAGACAGTTTAGTTTATATCCTGTGAGTGAAAGAGCTGGTTTGCGACAGTGCCTGTGACTGTTTGAAGTGGAGAGAACATTTGCTTCGTAAACTTGATTATAAGTAACAAAAGGAAAAGTTTGCTGCCAGAAAATCTAGAAAAATATTTGGTTGTTTATTGTAATAAGACAACCAATAAAATTACCATCGTAATACTGAGTAATAGTTCACGCTAAATTACATATAACAACACATCGTAAATGTTATTTTAATAACCAATGAAAGATTAAAGACTTAATACTACATAAAAACCACCGAAGTTATGCAAGAAATGTTTGTAGTTCATTATATTAGAATATTTTTGGTGCATATCTTTCCAAAGTACTACATATTTTCAACTTTATGTTGCAGAAATGTATGTTCCTAATGTTTATGGTACCTATATAAACCCACCTCTACTCATAGTAGATATTCTCCTACAGTCTTTTCAACTCAGCCAATAACGCGGTAGACTGGCAGATAGCGGTGTCCACGAACAGGGAAAACGCAATTATTTTAATAATGGTACACAGGAAGTTTTCCCATGGACATTGCACCAAAACAATACACGGTGAACATTAGCTGCTTGAACATCAAGATCCTTGAGATGCGCAAGCAACGCCACAACCACCTTATCGGCTTCTTCTTGTGACCACATAAAAAAATTGATATTTTAGTAGCCAACTCTCTCTCACTCTCTTATATAAGATAGGTACTAGCTGAAACACTCGGTGTTGCCCGTGGTTTGCAACTTTCAGACTTACATTGTATGCCATAAAGAACCCAAAACAAACCAAATAAATAAATAAGTAAATAAAATAGGGAAAACACTATGCAAAAGCACTATTGAACAATCCCAAATACCCCAGGAAGAAAACCCAGTAGAGAAAGCTGTGTGAATGTAAGACGTAGCATTTCTGTATCGATCGTATAGAAAATCGTATGAATTGTTTGTATAAGAGGGTCTCGAACGAAATTTGGACATGCCACTGGACTATTTTCATTATCTGTCGCTCGATGGTCCTCAATGCTGTTTGCACGTGAAGTAGCTGGCCGCGCATTTGACCGACTTCGACGACATATGTCAGCTCGTCCTTTCCTTGGCATTGTAATGAACACTAAAACGACACGGAATTGTTTTCGCAGTCACTCAAATTTGTTGAGCTTACCTTGAGAACTCTACAATACTGAAATCCTCAAACTAGTTGCTTGAGTTTCACTAAAATACACTTTGTGGTTATGTCTAAGCCTGTCTTAATTCCTTGAGTCCCACTAAAATAAAATTGATTGCACTTTTTTTTTAATTTCTAAGCCTGCAAAGTCAATTTACCTTAATAGAATGGCTAATGGAATTGAATGTTCACAAAATGTAATTAAGTTTGACTTAACCAAATCCATTCTCAAAATCCACATCTTTTTTTTTTTACGAGAAAACTATTTTAAATGTAACAGATGCAGCTGTCATACGATAAATCCATCACAATATTGAAAGTAATCCAAAGTGGGAATTCCCATACAAAACTACCAATTTGGATTTTTCCTAAAGTTCTTTTTCCTTTTTCTAAACCATCCCAGTGTTGAGGCGAACAAAACAAAAAAATAGCTTATTTAAATCCGTAGAGCCGTTTTCGAGTTTTTGCGAGACTAACGCACGGTAATTGATTTATTTATAATTATATAGTGAGTGAATCCCTTGGCAACCATTACGTGCATTTTTTCAGGTGAGACTAATCTTTTTCCTTGCACAAACAAGTGCCGCACGTATCGCTCGCTGGCGGTTTGAATCCAGTGTTAAACTCTGTAAACACGTATCCTCCTAAACACACAAGTTATGCAGGTGCCTGGCCCAGTAGCTCCGACAGAATACCACCTTCCTCCTGTATCAGGAGTTCTCGGTTCGATTCCTGCCTGGGGGTGGGAAGTTTTCTCTAGCCTAGGTTATTGCCTATCTTACCTAGAATTTCGAAGTACGAAGGAGAGTGTGAATATGTGTGAGATCTACTGTACCAAAGCTAAAGAAAAACTACCGTAACATGTGTGCGGCTCCATTTATGCATGGGATTTCATGTCGTGCGACAAGGAATGATGAGACCCGGCAGAATTTTCTATGAGCTATTTGAGTATGCGACATAGCGTGCTGTGTGTTGCTCGGAAATCAGGTCTTAGTAAAGATGTGTGACAAGAGGTGCTTCTTTTGTTCGGTCGGCGCAGTGACGTCACCTTGACCTAACGCGAGGAACAATTTACCGATTATTGTTACGAGGACAATAATAACACAGTAAAGTGAAAGTCTGAATGCTTTACTTATGTAATGCAAAATAGCAACTGTAAACAATATGAAGTATAAAATTAATAATAATGAGCTTATACACGAACCACTAAGTTCGTATTTTGGAGTAGGATGAGTCTGTTTACTGGATGCTCCATATACTGAAAGCCTGGACAAATGGAAAATAAATCTCGGCACATAGCTATTTCCCATGTTAAATACAACACTAAGGCTCGTTTCACACTGGGACGCTGGTGAGGGTCGCTGGTGTTTGTGGTGAACACTTCTAGATCACTGGTGTCTGACATTGCAGGTATTGCCAACTGATTAGTTAGTGAAATGGGCTTGAGCGAGGAGGAACATTTATTATTGTATTGTTATTTAGCCTATACAAGTATATTTTTTGAGCTACTTTTCATCCGTGTTAGTTAAATCCATTGTGTCATAGCATTATTTCTAAGCACACTTTACTCTAGTAAATTTATATTATATTTTGGTTTAGGTATTTTTTTTCCGCCAGTGTATATGTGATGTAGTTTATTTCAGCTTGACATCACAATTGCATGCACATAACTTTACGTTGATCACCTTTCTTGTGATAATAAACAAAACAAACAAAAGAATTCCGTCTACAATACCCCCCAAAATAACAAATTTCACCATAAAAAATTAAAACAATCCACAAAGTACAATCTTTGAGTTGCCCCTGGTGCAAATATAAATAAACACTGTGGTATAACTACTATATTATACACCAGATCTCTCTATTTGAGCTCCTGACACAGAATTAATTATAACTAAGTTACCTATATCCAAATTGGACATCCTTTGATCTTCCAACTTTGTGATTCTTCCTATGCTTCCCATTACATTTTTCTTTTGTCCTTCCTAAAAGCTCTCCTAGCTTTCTAATCACCACAGTATTGTTTAGCTTACCTATTTTCATCCTTAATACTTCTCTTTGAACTTTTGACCACCTAGCTGGTACCCATTTTTCCCTCCATAGTCCGTAATAAAGTGCAAATCCTTTTCTATTTCCCTACACATAGGGCACCTCTGTAGGTCCATTCCCTGTTTCATATCCCTCAGTCCTATTACCCCAGATCTAAACCATGCCCACCCTTCCCTTTCCAATTTATTACACACATCAGTATATCAAGGTACCCAAGCTGAGCAGAACATTACTTCCAATTACTGGTGTTTTGCTCCTCACTGTAATTTTTCTATCTGACCTTACCTTGGTCATCTCTTGTTCTCTTCCGACCCCGATGCTATTAGGGTTCCCGAGGGCTAGGGAGTCTTTATTTTTCCAACCTCTCCATTTCTCTATAAAATCTTAACCCCTAACATGCTGACCTGTCATGGCATGTAATACGTCCTCTAATTGGTGATCAGAGGATATGGTCGGTGAATTTATTTTGATAATTCTCCCGGTCAGGTCGGTGAGACCCGTAAACCAACGACAGGTGTGGTCCTCCAGACATTCTGGGGGCTGTGAGAGAGCGATGTGACCACCAAAACATAAAAATATGGTGCACTCTAAAAAACGGTTACTATTACTGCTATTGCTCTCTTCAATATCATCAGTGAAAAATATTGGAGAGCAAGAGGATTAATGACTTCATTGTCAGAAATCCAGCATTAGCTAACAACAAGAACTCTAAAATATACTTTGATGTTATAAAAGAAAGTTACTCATGTAAAACATTTCTATAGACAACAGCTTAGTAATTATAATAAACAAGAATATTTACGAAATAAAATAACGGTTAAACTAGCCTGAATATAGTACAATTAATTGACTTTTGATTGCAGTATTGTCAGTAGTTTCATTACAGAACACAGGGTAAAAGAGTATGGTTGCAATGGAAGTCACAGTACCATATTTTCCACCTGCTTCTTCCTAGGAATCTAGTCATCGGTGAAAATTATGAAAATCGTAAAAATGGACTTTAGTGTTATTACATACTACATGTCTTAACTTCAGTTATCTGCAATTTTTATAGCCACATGGTCATTTAAGCCATTGGTAATGCTCATTTAAATGTCTGTAAATTCATGTTTCTATGGAATTATTATCAAAAAAGGTTAAGTTTTGCGCACAAACCATTAAGAGAAACTGCAAGCGTTTTTAGATGACTTAAGTGCAAAGGAGCAGAAGACAAAGGAGGGTGTGCACATGCATTAAACATATTTAAAGAGGAAGGAAACACAAAAATCAGATTTCTTCCTAAACCTAAATCAAGGATATGACTTTTAAAATGCAATGGTAAGATTACTTTTTAACTGCGCGATACAGTAAACGCTGTGCAAGCGAAATAATAAACACGTCGTACGTCATCAACTTCATCCGTAGGCCGCGCCGTAGCCAAGTGGTTAGACCATTCGCTTCTCACCAAAGCGGGTTCGATCCCAGGCAACCGCACGTGCGATTTGTGGTGGATGAAGCGGCGCTGGGGCGGGTTTCCTCCGGGTTCTCCGGTTTCCCCCGCCATCTCATTCCACCGGTGCTCCATCTTCATTCTATGTATCTTCAGTGTCACCGCCTGCGGTGCCATATGTAGTAAAAGCGGGCGTTAAACACTACAAAGAAAAAAACCCTCCATCCGTGCGTTGTAGGCATGTGGAATTTCACCACTTGGTTACTGCTGCTTCTGCACCAATATGTTTTTAAAAATTGCTCTGGTTAGAATTTAAGGCCAGGAGTAGTGTAGCTTATAGTAGTGTTTTGGTGATGTTACAGAATCAGTTTAGTACTACAAACAACGTAATAGAGTGAACAATAAAATGCCTCAGTGTTGTGATTATGGCTGCAATGTGAGTAGTGAAACTCATAAGGGAACTCATTCTCACTCGTTTACAGAGACAAACGTCCTAAAAGATAGAGGATATTGGTTCGGCGATGAGCAGTATGACTACATAGGATTTTCTGCCAAATATTTAGTGTATTCCTTCATGGATTTACATTCCCGCAAAATTACTGATTTTTATTTCATTCAAAGAGGTAACGATGATTATTAGCAGAATTGTTGGCCGTAAATAACTTCTTTTTAGCTCTACATTTTGCTTTTAGCAAAGCCTGAAGTTATGCCCCGCGATATTCAAAACGTCACGATCTATAAGTAATTTGTGAAAGTTAGGATGCTTTGTGATACAGACAAGATCACCCTTCACCAATTTTGTGTCCTCATAGTCCAAACAACACACACTTCCCTCAGCATTACTCATTGCTACACATTTCTGAAAGTCACACCAATGGATGGAACCAGCACGGTTCTCGGTGTTCATATTAACTGTATCGGAATAGCTATCAGAATGGTTTAAATCTTCAAAATCGCATCTTTTGTTCAAAATGATAAGGGCGGATATCACTTTCATTCATTTTAAAGCAGATGTTGGACTGCTGCTTATCACCTATAAGGTACTAACGCGTGAGCCGCGTTAAGTCATTTAAAACACCACGTCTTGTCGGAGTTCATTTGAACAAATGACGTCATGCGTCAAATCGTCAACTGCGAGTAACATGAGAACCGCTCACCTTGGGATGGTGAAACTGCCTGCGTTGCTATCTATTCAAGACAACGTACCAACTAATGTGGCGAATGAAATATTTATTTTTGTGCTTCGTTCCCCTTTAAACAACTTGAAACTGAGGAAAATTAGAAAAAAAAATGAATGCGGGAAAACATTCCCCAAGTGTTATTTACCATGAATTAAAACATTGCGAAATCAAAGCAATAATACAAGCCATATAGAGCGAACAAAACACCAACATTAGAACTAATTTCGCGAAATTCGAAAAAAGTAATGCGGAAAAATAGTGCCTCTGCGTTTGTGGCGTGCGACCTGGCAGAACATGCGACGTGTTTTTCAGGTCGTACGACATAAAGTCTAATGCGAATGTTTCGTCGCAGTTTGTGTTCCCATTCTACTCAATGTACTTTCAGATGGTGTCGTACTTGTCACATGACGTGAAATCGCATGCATAAATGGGGCCCACAGCTCAACATCATTGCCAATAGGCAGTATGTTCCTTTGAAAGGTCACCAATTACAACTATAGTAATAGGCTGGATATAAATGGAACAATAAAAAAAATTAAAAAATCCGTCCTTTTCTCTTTACTCAAATCTCCGTCCCTTCACAAAGTAGGTCTAAATCAAGTGGGCGATAACGCTATCCTGTTATGTTTTATGAAACTTCTTAAAATAGCGATCGCTGAAATGGTTAAAACGTTTAACTTTAAATGTAATGTAAGAAAATATTTCATTCCATGCGTACATGGGATAAAAGGTAGAGCTTTCCTAGGCTTAGTATACATAAACTTTTAGTGCCAACAACATACGATATAGTCCGCTTCTTCCATAACATCACAATAAAACACAACGATCAGTCACTGTTGATCATTAAAACTTAATTAACTTGTTGAGCAACACTTGATTGCGGAGCTAAAGCTGTCGCAAAATTTAATGGCGGGTGGCAACACAAAATCCAATCCTAGGTTTGCCACACCTTGCAGTGTTTTATAGTTAAACACGCTGTGAAATATGCTGTAAAGCCTGCGAGATGCATATCATTTGCACCCACAAAATGTATTTGTACAACAGGAAAGAAAATAGTAATGGTCAGCTTTCAGCTGCCATTTCGAGACAGCAATCACATATTGACGAAAAAAAGAAGAAAAGAAAATGCTACAGCTTTTACTTGAAACCCTGAAATTTGCTTCTACTTTTAAGGTGAAAAAAAAGAAAAAAACGTTTTTGTAGCGAAAATAATAGTGAGCACGATATTACTGATGGCATTTATTATTTTGTTGTTTAACGACGCTGTCAATTGCCGGGATCACATCAGCGTCGCCGGTGCGCCAAAATTTTGTCCCGCAGTTCTTTTACATGCCAGTAAATCTACTGACATGGAGCTGTCATTTTGAAGCACATTTAAAAACCATCAGTCTGGGCCGGGTTTGAACCCGCGACCTTGGGATCAGTAGGTCAGCGTCTAACCAACTGAGCCTCCCAGACCGACACTGATGGCATGGAAATCATTGGTGCCAATGGGACACACTTTTACTTAGAGTGTGACAATACATGTTTTGTACATTAGCTTCTCACATAGTGCGCGCCTCGGTAGCGTGATGGTTAACGTGTCTGCCTCACGTTCAAGAGGTCGCGAGTTCGGACCTCGCTTATGGTAAATTATCCGGGTATTTTTTTCCGAGGTTAACCCTTATCCTGAGAAGACGAATGCCGGCAACTTAAAGCTCTATGGACCTCGGGCTCATTTGAGCATCATTTCATTCATTCACCGTCCGATACGACATTGCGTTGGAGGACGTTAATTAAAAAAAAAATAAAAAAAATAAAAAAAAAAAAAATAATCCTCGCATAGGTGATTTTTCTAACTTAACTACGCCTCACGTAGAAATGCGATTTGGCTTTAGGGTAGATATGTATATAATAAAATTTCTTTTAGAAGCTCAACATTACCATAAAGTTACTGGTTAGGATTGTATTATATACACTACCAGAATCCGCATTAACAATGCGCACCTATGCTCGCGTTGTGTTATCTGATGTGAACTTTCTAATTGTTAGTTTCTATCTTGCTTTCCTTCAGTCTTTCCTATTTTAATATACCTAGTATTTCTCAAGCTTAATAACACTACCTTATTTTCCGGGTTACTATAAAATTTAAATTATAATAATGCTCATAACCTCAATTAAAAAGTAAAAATTGTTTGAACTGGGAGCAATGTTTCTTAGTTTGCACGAGGTATACCTAACAATTCTGTTCTGGTAGCAGTTAATTTTACCTGTGAAGCGCTGCAACTCTATTGTCGAAAGTTTAGTGTCCTTAAGCTATCTGATACTAATGGGCGTACGCTCTGAATAATAACTTCAGCCACTGAGGTTGGAACAAGCGGGACTGGAACAGTGGCGGCAGTGAGAGAGAAACAATAGTTTAGTAGTAGTATGTAGGCTTCAGAACTACAGGGTTGGATTTATTAAACAATGGACATAACTGAACATTTAAATTCGCCAAAGGACCCAAAACAAGGCAACAAATGGAGATTAGGCAAAGTGAGGCTAAGCTTACTGGGAGCGGACCTAAAGGTCACCAAAAGCTTGCAGATTGGGAGGTACCTACACGTCCCACAAGCATTATCTCTGACACCGACATTTGACTAACATTAACATAATTAAAGCTAGAGATTTCTTCCGGGCTTAAAAGCCGTGGTCTGCTGGAGTTTAGAGGTCCAGACGCTTCGTTCATACCTGCGGCGAACATCATCGGTGGCGTGATCTGAGTCTTCTCGGCAAAGGTTCAGTTATGACAGAATCATTTATTTTTCAATTTATTTTTATTTATTTATTTTTTGGTAGGGTTCACAGGTGAAAAGCTGAAAGGATTCTAAGGAGGGGATGTTGGAGTACCGCGTTAGCACCTCCGTTAGTAAAAGGTAAGATGACAGCTGCCACGCAATGCGCGGGAGCGCGAAAAGGTATAAGGGCCAGGACATGGCCATGACCGTGGGATTTAAAGGTGAAGATAGGGAACGAAGTTAAGGTGCAATTTTATTATTTATTAGTTTATTATTGGTTTTGCCTCCTGTTGCGAGTCATGGCGGTTTGTTGTGCCACTGTTTGTGCTGCTGCCCTCAGTTCGCTGGAGATCTCAGTCACCGAGGGTACAGCTCGTGGACCACAAAGGCTGTAAATGGGAGGGTTGCTCAGCATTGAAGTGATGTCGTATGTTGCTTTCTGTTGTCTATGGAGTGTGGTGACGGATGCGTGGAGTGAGCACAGTCGTTGCTGGAGTGCTGTAACTGTGAGAGAATGTCCTGCACAGTTGCATCGATGCTGCGTAGCTATTGGTGTATTCCCGGGACTGCTTCCTTTGTGCTGTGAGTTGTGACGTTGGCGTAGTCTGGTGAGTTCTTCGCATGTGGATGTGAAGATCTGTATGAGCTCAGTGAGATGTGCCTGGATTGTTGCCAGGGCGCGAGTTGTGGCGTGGTCGTGGCGCTGTAGAAGTTCGGCTACGTTTATGCTTGCCTGCGTGTAGTTCTTTTCAGTGAGAGCTCCCAGACGAGAGCCGATATTCAGAACCTCTGAGTGGAGGTGTTGAACAGTGTTTCATAGGGTGCTATCGGCGATGGCTGGTGCTGGAGCTGCTACTTCCCGTTGCAGGTGTTGTGGCGATGTGTCTGCGGCACATGGTGGTGATGATTCTGAAGTAACCGGGGCTGCTCGTGTGTACGGCCGTGGAGCTGCGGTGGCAGGTGCTGGTGTGCGTGTAAGCCGGCGCCGGGGATACAAAGGGCACTGTGCTTGTCCTGTATAGTGGCCGAAGCCACTGCAGGAGGCACAGTACCGGCGGCGTCTTCGTAGGCCATGAGCTATGCAGGCATTCGTGAAGCTCTGGGCGCCACAGTAGTGGCACCGAGGTGGAGCGGCGCAGTAGGTGGCGTCGTGTCCGTAGGCACAACAGCGGCGACAGGGCACCTGACGTTCCACTCGGCTAGCCTCTGCGCACAATCACCGTCCTCATTGCTGAGGTCCACTCATGCTGTGCGGTGGAAAGAACGTAACATGCTGGTAGGTCTCTGGGAACTCCGCATACGACAACACTGTGGCTCGATTGACACACAGTAGGCGCTAACCGCGGAGGAAGGTTGATTGAGACAATGCTGTTAAGACCAGGCGTGGTGTCGCAGGTTCCCGGGCGCCTGGCTGTGGACGGCGGTACATATGTAGCGACCTGCGGGAGCGGCGCTGCCACCTTTGCTCCCTCGGTACTGCCAGTAGATACGGTGATAGTTGGTGCAGAGATCTCCGTAAGCGGGCCGGTCGGTGTGTTAGAAGCGCTGGTATCGGCGGTCGCTGCTGAAAAGGTTCCTGTAGGGGTCGGTGTCGTGCTGCGATGTTTCTCCTTCCCAATGCCGAAAAACCGGTTCTGCCCGCGAGCAGGTAGCTCGCTCCTCGTCCGCTGCCCGGTCCAGAATGAGAGCCTGGCAGTAGATGAGGAAGGAGCTACCTGCGGTGGACAGAACCGGTTTCGTCGACCGGCCAAGCAAGATCCTCAGCTACCGCGGCAGTTTCCTACACCAACGTGATATCTGGGCAGAGCAGCAAGGCCGCAGCCAACAGCCTACCCCTGGAATCTCGACGCCCTTTCCTGGGTTGGCCCGCTGCTACTCGTGCTTATACGCACCCTCTATCCGTTCTTTCTCTCTCTTACTTCTTTCCTCTTTCTACCCTAAGCTCCCCACTCTTCATAGGTTAATACATATATTTTACTGGAGATGACCGACATTCCAGCGAAACTCCTGGTTTCCAACCACTCCAATCACCCCTCTCTTCCCAACTCTGAGCCTGCTCCCGCCCCTCCTTTGCCTCAACCCAGCACCTCTTCCCACCCACCTGCTTCAACCGAATCTCGCACTCAGCTACAGGTACTTATGGTTGGAGGTGCCGTATTTACATCTAGACCGCTGGTATAACCTATCCGGGTTTAATTTTGCGTCAATATGCCCCTTTTAGGATATTGATTAAACCTGGTAATATAGTCGCATACACTTCTATGTATATACCAGTAATACTTAAAAACAATACACATGGATTAATATATCATTATCATTATTATCATCATCGTCATCGTCGTCATTATCATCATCACCATCATTATTATTATTTCCGCAACTCCTGGCAGAGGTAGATTTTGTTTTCCTTTTTTTGGAACGTGTAAAAATCCCGCGAATAAGGTGACATTTGAACTTTTTCTAATGCCACGTTTTTAAAACCATATAATATTCGTTTATATTTGACAGCTACTTTCTGACGTTTTTCGAGTTGATTGTGATATTCAATTTGCTCTAATATTCGTTATTTATCATTATTTTAAGATTTTATGCTCACCCGAAAATGTACTTACTACAAAACACTTCCGGGCTAAGATTTTTTACGATTTAAAATCGTCATTAACGCTTAAACAACAAGAAGTTCGGCTTAGAAATGCGTTTGCCACAGAAGTAACAATTTATAAGACATAGTTATTACTATTATTATTGTTGATGTTATTGTTATTATTATGATTATTATGATTATGATTATGATTATGATTATGATTATTATTACTATTATGATTATGATTATTATTATTATTACTATTATTATTATTATTATTATTATTATTATTATTATTATTATTATTATTATTATTATTATTATTATTATTATTATTATTATTATTATTATTATTATTATTATTATGATTATGATTATGATGATGATGATGATGATGATGATGATTATGATGATGATGATGATGATGATGATGATTATTATTATGATTATGATTATTATTATGATTATTATTATTATTATTATTATTATTATTATTATTATTATTATTATTATTATTATTATTATTATTATTATTATTATTATTATTATTATTATTATTATTATTATTATTATTATTATATTTATTGTGTATATAAACGAATTCAAAGAAATCTGTTTTTTCTTAGTGATGAATTTCGTGAAGAATGTCCAAGTACTTCTGCTACCAATGAACATATTGCTGCTGTTCGAGTAATGCTCGAATATCGACGGACATCTTAGAAATTCAGTCGGGCGGCATTGGGCATTGTATAAGTCAAATCCAAAACATTTTGCATCAATAGTTACACGTGAGAAAACTTTGTTGTCAATGGATTTCACATAAAGTGGCTTCGAATAAAAAAAACAACACACTGATTGGTGCACAAACGTTCTGAAAAATATTCATGGCGGAGCTTCAAATTTACTTTGGAATATTGCTACTGGTGATGTATTTTGGATTTATTGTTGTAACCCTGAAAAGAAACCAATCAGCTCTATGGGTCTTTCAAACAGGATGGATGAATGGAGTTTAGGGGCCCGTCGACGGATAGGTCAGGACCAAAAAACCTAAAACTCGCAGTTCGCTAAAATGTGAGGGCTAAAAGAGCAACTAAAAGCGCAAACAGATAAAACACCACACGGCACGTCAGTGCGCTAAGCTAAGAACTTCAAATATACCATCACTAGAATGGGTTAAAGGTCAAAGCTAAAACAGACATTAAAACTAAACAGTTAAAATAGTGAAACGTAAAATACCAAAGCTAAAAAGTAAAAAACGAATTCTAAAAAGTTAAAAATCTCAAACAACTAAAAAGCAAGTTATACTTGGTTAGCGAACCCAATTTGGGCAACGAACCGCAGAGCCTTACAAGCAGACACCCGGTCGTCACCCAACACTGCGGCAAGTGTACACCCCAGGCCAACCGACTGGCGCTCACGAGCGTATTACGGACAGTCTATAAGGATATGGGCCACAGAAAGTTGGATATTACAAGTAGGACAGACAGTCCCCATACAAATGGTACCCATGGGTCGCCCGTGTGTGACCTATCCTCAGGCGGGTGAGAGTAACTTCAGCCCGCCTGGAGTCCCTGCAAGATGTCATCCAGGTAGCTACGCTGTCCAACAGAACCTAAGCCTAGGGAAGCCCGACGAATTGACCGTACTGGTATGAGAATGGGCCGTCCGCATGTGGGATGTGTGGTGGAACACCGACTCAAGGGTGGTTCTCTCCGCGTTCACCGGTCTCCCCCGCCATGACTCCACCAATGGCTCCATCATCACCTTTCCTCTTGTCTTTCGCCATCGTTTCATATCACTCACTTCTTGTCTTCGGGCTCCTCTGTATGATCAACTCCAGTTACGAGGACCGCATATACTGACCGGGAGAGTTCGGGGTGCTGACCACGTCCCACTCTCCACCCCTGGACTCCGCTCATGATACGTATAGTGGACAGGGGTGGGGGATCCAGTGGCCGAGCGGTAGGCCAAGGCTACACTCAAAGGGCTGTAGTGCCACAGAACAGGACAGGTATGAGAATACTTGCTACTTTTTTTTCCTAAAACGGGCCACATTGCTACTATAGACTTCGAAGACTGCAGAGTGGTGTACAAATGACTGTTTACAGCAAATTTTCAAAATCGTTCTCGAAAAACGCCCCAAAAAACACAATGTTACATCATAGAGCAATTCCGCGTGTGACTAACGGACATTTACACTACATTTTCTTCCTAAAATGTCAGTCTAATGGTCAATATAGGTGAAAAAATGTTATTTTAACGACATACGATGACAGAGAATACATTGGCGGTTGTGATAGGAAATATAAAAGCCTTAAAAAGTGAAACAATTAATGAATAATGAGCGCTAAACTTTTCATGACTGACATTTTTGTCAACTGCTGGTCCAACTTCAAACGTTTGTCCTCCGTTTTCTCTGAAAGTTTTCTTATTTGATTTGTTCTGAAAAATCACTTGAGAGATGAACTTCTAAGCTTTCAAATGACCTGAAAAAAGGTTTGGCATGTTATTCTCCTCTGGAGATATTTATTCAAAAGGTCAGCGTGACTAACTGACATGAGTTTGTGACTAACTGACATTTGCGAAAATTGTGATACCTTGTCTTTGTTTTACATGGTATAACATATGATAAATCATAGTGATACGTATTATACGTTACATACATGTAATACATACAGGTGTGTAATTGTATTTATCATTTTGAGAAGAATCATATCCTTTGGAGAAGCATTAATGTCGTGCAACATAAACAGAATAAACGTATGCTGACAGCTCTCATTTCTTATCACAGTTACGTCATTGCAAGTATAAAAAGCTGACTCAAAACCATAACAAAGACGACACATGAGAACACACAGCATACATCACATACCTGTAACACTAGTTACTGGTTGGACTCCTTATAGTGCAGGAACGCTAGATGCAGTAGCCCCGTAGTACACGCGTATAGCACTACACTGTTTTTATTTCCGAAAGTTGTGCATCATTCTGACACTTTCCGCACATGAAAGAAAAGCATATTCCACAACATTTAAACCTAATACTTTCACATAATGAACCCGCTGAGTGGACGGCATAGGTGAAATACGTTCTAATCTTTTGTCGAAAAATTCTTTTGCTTCTTCAATTTCAGGCAGAGAAACTTCAAGAACACATATTTTGGGTTTCTTTCTAACAGTATTAACAAATTCTTCAGCACTCTGAATCCTGCTTCCTGCTTTCGCAGCTGTCCATGCCATCCTCTTCACTTGTCCTCCAATCGCATCTACTGCCCCCTTTCCGTGATAGGATTCGAAGAACAGCCATTCAATTTGGATTCCAAATACTTCGGAAAGATATGCCACATGGCTGAATGTGTATTTCTGCTTAAAATGACAAGCAGCTCCATCAGAAAGCACTTGCACAAGTTCAAGATTCGGAACAATATCCAATATTTCCGAAAATATATTTCTTAAGCAAATATCAAGTGCATATTTGTCATGTGATGCATAATCAGACACCAAAGCAAAAGATTGTTTCTGAATTTCACCAATATCTTCTTTCCTATACTAGGCAACAGCAGTAAATATTGAGATCTGTGTATTGTTCCAGTGGGCAGCTCCTTGCATATGTAGTTCTCAAAGAAGTCGATCTGTATCACAGCTTCACTAATTGCAACTTTTTCCCGAGCCTTCTTGAAGGCCTCGGATTGCTGTCTTTTTACATAAACGTGATTTAGGAAACGTGGCAGGCAATTGGTCAGTTCTTCAATGCAGTCTTTTACAGACCCATTTTTAACTTATATTTCCATTCTTCCATTACGTGAATTCCACAGCTTCCATTCGCATGGAGAATTAGCAAGTTTATCCGAAATGTCTGCTCCACTCAATCCCGGGCACTTGGAGCATCCTCCCTGCACACATTCACTCGATTTCTGATCACAAACCACTTGTGCTATGAACTTACGAAATTCAGTCTCAGTGAGTACGTGATTTTTACTCAGTGCTTTGGGAAGAAACTTCGTATTTTCATGTATAATGCATGTGCGCACATTATGTGAAGACGCACGTGAGCAGGGCGTAATTCAGCGAATTTTGTCAACCCCACGGACATTTCTACTCGGTCTTGTGGAAAGAGTGCATGTGCTTCTTTTAATGTTACCAGTAGATACCTAATGCGAACTTCTTTTGTTTCTCCCTGAACATGGATTTCAATAAAATCATCTCTTCCAGGAGCTTGGTAAAATATTGAATCATCCTGATAGAACTTGATGATTGCACTTTTAAGTTCCTCTGATAGTTGTTTTCCTGATACCGGGACAGAATGCTTTGGTTTTACATGTAATCCCTCTTCAACTGCTAACTTACGAATCTTTTCTTTTCTTTTACGTGGAGATTGCGGCAATGCTTCCTCAGCACGTTTTCTGCACTTTCCGAAATACCGTTTGCTTTTGAAAGCGGTTGATGTTGATGGAGTATCCTTATCAATCCCTTCTTGGTCTCTTATCTTCTGTCTTGCCCGCTGTGCTTGCTTATATCTCCTATATTCAGCTTTGAGGTGTTCTCTTCCTTGTTTTGTTTGTTTCAGTATTTCTCTTCCTTTCCTCATAGTCACTTTTATTTTGTCCTTCCATTGTGCATAACTGCCTTGCTCCTTCAGACGTTGTTTGTATTCACATTGTCTTTGGGCTGGTGTTTTAGCCATGGAGTCAGAAACGGACTGATACGTCTATCCTGACTGAAGTCTCACAAGCAACTGTACGCGTATGACAACCACAGGGCGCCAGCACTAACTGTCCGTTAGTCACGTGTTTTGTGGGAAAACTAATGACTACAGAGGAAAACTTTCTGATACTTTTTTATTTGTTATATTGTAATGAAGCAGAATCAAAAAGAATATTTATTATAGTCTATTACTTTTCTCTCCAGAGGACTTGATCCTTATTTACCGTGACTAACTGACATTGACACACAGTAATAATTAAAGAGACTCTAAGGATTATTTATAAATGTCGAAAATTATTAGCCACATACACGTTTCGCAGACGAAGAGCCATTGTGTGATGTACAGAACAAAAAAATTAACAGTTGTACATAGCTCCTGAAATATTGATATGAAAATCACCGTCATTCGCGCTTATTTTTAGTGTTTTGGAAATATATGGGTAAGAAGTGAAATTTGAACCCACATTCACGTTAGAAACATTTATTTTTCACTTCATAAGATACTTTGGAGTATCTAGCATCATCTTTCCTCAGTAAAAAAAGTGAAGCATTAATTTCAAATTTGAACACTCGGTATGACATATTCGCGGAATTGCTCATAAATGCTCTAAAGCTCAGCACCAAGGACCCTCCATCATAGCTCCTTGCAATTTCCTGGTGTTGCTAAACGTTAACGATAAAGTCCGTGGAATCACCTTTGTATAAGATGAAGTCCTGAAACATTATAAGAACTTGAAGCCTCAAGAAAATTGTGATCATTGCTTTAAGGACACACTTCATCGAATGCAAAAATGTATTGATGCTAAAGAGGAATATTTTGAAAAACAATGAGAATATTGTTAAAAACTAATTCTTCTTTGATTTTCTAAAATCTGTTAACGTCCTTCTCGTATAAGACCCACCTTCCACAAATTGTGTAAAGGATTTTATTTATTAACAAGTCACAACATTTCAGAATAAAGAATTTGGCAAAATCAAAATGAAAATATATTGTGAAATATTAGCCTAGAGAACGTGTTGAGCATAAACAATGAACGGCATGTACAGCGTACCTTAAATGAAAGTCCCAGTTTAGGACACTGAAATTGCAAAATGTGTAGTACTTCTAGGATTTAAAATGCTTAATTATGCTATTGCTACGACGGGCCCTTGAACTCCACTCACGATCACTCACAGTCGATCAGTCACTTCAGTCACACTCAGTCACTCTCACTCACTCATTCACTCTATCATCTGCTTAGTAGGTAGAGAAGATATTGTATTCCACCCAAAAATCGATATGCAAATTTCACCAAAAATATTTGTTTTGAGGACCTCTGAATCCAAGAAGACCCTTTTAGAAAAAGGCCCGTTTGTGCGCGTGTCCAAAGATGGAAGAGTAGGATAACTACCACATTTAGTACAGAAGTTCGACATGCTCAAAAGATGATATTTCACATAACTTTCTTCTGAGTTTAATGGTTCGAATTGTTCAGCACTTTGTAATTCTTTTCAAGCCCCACCGACATTCAGTTATTTCTCGGGATTTCATGGAAAAGTATGGAGTTTTAGGAGCAGCATATAGCCTCCAGTTCCTAAGACACTTTGCTAGCATTATTTCCGTTGTATCTATAATGAAAAACGTAATGTAGCTATTACTGCAAATGTTTATCTCCATTAAAATGGAGTAGAGAAACTTTCGTAAGATTAGTTTGCATATTTAGTGATGAACGACAGAGGGCAGAAAAAGTAATGTGAATGTAGCACAGAAGTTTAAAGAATATTTTTCGATATAGTTATAAATAACATATATAAGCTAATCCGTGTGAGTTGTAATATGGATTTTTGCGGCATCGCGCTTTGTTATTATGCCCGTTTTCTTAAAGAGTGTTTAATTGTAACTGGCGTAATACATTTTCTCTTGTTTGAGATGTCTTAGTATTTTGTTGCAATGTTCATAGCTTGCCCTATGTTCAGCAAATTTGTATCTACATTCGTTGTACGCAGGGTGGAAGGTATGCTTCGACCATATGTTAACCAGGGATTCTAAATGAGTGAAACAAGTTCAATACAATTACTGTGAATAAAGAACGTTTCGCTGAAAAAAAAAAAAAAAAAAAAAATAATTTGTATCAAATATTTGGAGCCATCTAGCTTTTGGGTATAGTTGGTTTGTTATTTCACTATCGTGCAAACATAGTGTGAACAATGCTGCAATGCATTTCCACCTTAATTCGAATAAATTTAGTCACAGTTTAATGTTAAAATGTCATGCAAAGTTTAATTTCCAAGAGAGATTTGACGTCACGTTAACATTAAATTGTGACTAAATTCATTCGAATTAGAAAGACATTACAGGATTATTCACACAATGTCTGCGCGGCAGTTAATGAAATAGTACAGCATTTATATCTATTCGTCAAGAAGCTAAATGCCTCCAAGTATTCCAAATATTTAACACAAACTTTTTTTTTTTTTTTTTTTTCCTCTCAGCGAAACGGTCCTTTATTGACATAATTGGATTGGACATATTTGCTACACTCATCATGTAGAATCCCTGGTTAAAGTATGGCGGAAGCAGTACCTTCCACCCTGTATATCCGCGTTAAATGTACGCAGTCTAGTTATACGACGAGCTATAGCAAATTCGTTCTTTACATTTATATACTGTGATCCTTTCAAACGCTGTAAGGTTTCTGGCTTCTCTTCAGCTCGTGGCTGTAATTAACCTAACAATGTAATAAGTAATATGCATCAATAATATTTAGGAATAGTATACACTATTGGGAACTCTTTATCACCTAGATATTTTAGAAAACTGCAACTTATAGCAATAGTGAACATATACAGTATTTAAGAAAAGAACCATTTGTAAATTCCTATAAAGTATAGGTGATGCTTACTTCGCCAGATTCCCAGGCGTACGTTATCGGTAGACTTACTGTTAAATTACACATTTGTATAATTGCATATACTGTTTTTCATGCAGTTTACGCACGTAGAGTATTAGAGATTGACCTGTTACATCGAAGACACTGCACCAAACCTGTGGTTCAGGAAAGTAAAGTAAGCCACATTCAGAACAAACGTTTTTCTTCTGTAAATTTAACACCAAAAGTTTCTCGTTTAAAGTAATAAAGAATTTTTTTGAGAGGTTACAAGCACATTAAAACTCATTTCCCATGCGAATTATTCATGTCAAACTACATTTAATATAATCATCACAGCAGTACAGATTGTACACAATTTGATCGATACGCAAGGTATACAATAGTGTACTTCAGCAATTAATGCGTATAAGCTACAATACTGAAAATTGCTCAATTGGGTGACCTAAAACTGCATGCACGATCCTTTCACAAGAATGTGGCTGTAAGGAATGTATTTAACATCAACAACTCTGGCCTTTTCTGAGCTAGAATTTTAACGTATCAACAAAACTTAGGCCTCTCAGAAAACACGCTCTTGTGCTAGCAATGATATGATACCAACGTTGTCCAGATTGTGTCTGTCATAACAAAGCTCAGTTTCACCGCAAATTCTGCTATTATAGTGCTATATTCTCTACTCGATGTACACAAGAACATTTGAAATACTGTAAACTGAAATGTTGAAAATTCAGTGTTATTTTAAAGTAAATAGTAAAACCAATATAATATAAAATGCAACAAAACATAAACTGTGATATAGTTATTTCTTGCTGCAGATTAAAACAAGAATTTTTTTCTTCGTTAATTTGGTTGGTAGGACCTTCAAAATCAGAGTAGCATTCCTCATGGAGTCACTGGAACGTCAGAACCGTAAGACACACAGAGGTTTGTGCAGGAAGCATGTAGTTTATTAGAATACAAAGTTTACATCAATAATCTATTTCTCAGCTCTCCAAAATCTTCACTGTTGTTCGCTTGAATTTGTCAAAATTTAAAGTAACATTTGATGTGCTCAAAGACTCCTTTTTGTTTCTCGTGAGGCAAATAGAAGATAACTCAATATTACGACTAGTATAGTATATAGATCTACTTCTTAAACATTTGGCTGTTGTTTCAAACCCCCATATGTTCCCTGTATACTAACAACAAAATGTGTTACTGCACACCTTATTGTTATTAACAGCAAGAGCACGTTTTAAAATAAATTCTTTTCTTTCATAGTTATGAAAATAGACAATTGAGCGCAGAGTTAAGTTATTTACCTACAATATCCATGTATGTTTGTTAAACTGAATTAAAACTTTTGTTCACATCTTGTTCACTAATATCATGGACACATTGTATCATAGAATCTGAAGAGAAGCCCCTCCTGTTAACGTCAACAATTAAAGCCAATCTGTTTAGAAACAAAGGTATTCTAAACAGAAGAAAACAATGGTGATGCATAACAGACTGACTTGTTATTTGGTTTACCTATGTGATGCCTTTAAACGAAATATTAGTACATTAATAAACTGCGTCAATGTAGAACCCAATATAATACCAGGATTAGCTATTATGCCAAAATCAGGGGCTATTATTTTTATTTCTGCTATCACAGTACCTTATTAGAGAGTGAGATTCACACGCACGCACACGCACAGGAGAGAGATACAGAGCTAAATTAATAATATGCACTTATTCATCAGAGTTTATAGAGAGTCCTCATTAAACAAATTGCATTTTATAGCCAATACCATATCCAAATGATAAACACAAACATTATAATAGTAACTTTAATATTAATTGTAATTAAAAAGGTTATAATAAATAAAATGTAAACATGACTTTAAAACAGTCTATCTGAAAAGTTTAAGTTTTGTGGACGTTAGGTTTCTCAGTATGCTGTTTCATATCTTCTTGTCTTTAATAAATTAAGTTATTACGTTATGTGCTGAAGTCACGATTAAAAATGTTATGAACATTACTTCAAGTTTAACTTATTTGCAATTCCAGAGCAACACAATAAAAATGTGATTGAGAGAAATAGTTCTGTACCGGTCTCTAGAACGGAACATCTAAAATGCTATGTTTCAACTGAAAGGAATATTATTTTGTAGTAAAATTATTCCCAGAAATACTCATCTGCGGTAACGTAAATTGTCTTCTTAATCCTGTAGTAAGAAGGGAGCAAAATCAACTTATTGACATTTGGAGCACTTTAATTCCATGCACGGGCTAATCCACTTGTACGGAAAAGCAAAATACAATGATTATTCCATTCATATGCCTTGTTTCTAAATTCCCCAATATCGTTTAGCATTACCTCGGATATCGACCTGTGACAGTCATTTACCTTATAATATGCTTGCAAAAATGCTATTTTATAGGATAAAACGTCATCTCAATACTGAACGTAGTTAATATCAATAACTTGTGATTAATAGGCTACACATGATCCAATTGTTTCTTTAATCAATGTACTTTTATATTTAAAGTCGATTTCCAAATCATGTTCCTGAAAAAAAAAATGTGCATATTATTTTATGATTTTAGTTTATTTTTTAGGTTATTTTCCTGTTGCCACTGGTGGGCTACTTCTGTAAAAAAATTCTGCTGTACATTAATTTGGTAGACATGCAGATCTGGAGATTTAGTAGCGCTACCAGCAGACATAATGGTGGCATAACAGCAAACAGCACGATTAAGTATTGCTTATATAATCCGAATTATTTTATCCATGGAACAGTTTTAATAAATCCTACTCGAAGTTAGGAGTTTCATGTGATAAACCCCCGACAGCTAGTGGGATAGCCCAAAATTAACGCCCAGGAATCACGAAGTTCTAAAACCATTATAGACAAAATTGTACTATACAGACTACAGATTTGCATTTTTAAAAGCTTATTGATCAGTCATACAATAAGATTAAATCTGTCTTATCATAAAAAGCAAAATAGTCTAAAACTTCAAGATCCCAAATCCCATTCTCCTGGAAACAGATAGAAAACACTGTTAATGTGTTTAACAACATCTTCTGAACTTCCAATTCCACGTCAACTTAATGAAATCTCGGTATTTAAACTGCACTACATAACATCAACAGAGAAAAAGGGAAGGAATGAAAACCAGAATTCGTTAAGCACCACTGGGCGGCCTATTATGTCAGTTTCGTACATCATCGTTGTACCAATTTTCAGAAGACGACTTTGCACACAATCAGGTGCCAGTTGAAATTGGTTTTACATGTTGAAACCGGTGGGATGGACAAGTATGTCTGCTGGGGGATGAACAATTCGCGCTTGAGGTGTAAGCTCACGGCTACCCCAAACAATACATCCTGAGCTTCCTGGCCACTGCGTCCCCCGCCTCTGGTCACCATAGGTACCATGAGTGTGGTGCAGTACTACAGGTGGGACGTGGTCAGCGCCACGGGCCTCGCGGCCAGTTATGCGGTCTTCGCAACCAGAGACCGATACTTCTTAAACAACTAGCTCCTCAATTGGCCCCTCAGGGACCTAAAGAGGCTGAGTGCACCCCGGACAAGGTCTCCCACCGGGAGCAAGTCCCCACGACAGCACCAGGAATTGAACCCGGGTCCCCTGCTTGGTAAGCATCAGCACTACCACCATGCTAAGGGGACGACCAGTACGCTTTACTAGCAATATTTAAATTGCACAGGGTTTCTCTGAGTACTTTGCAGCGATACGCATTTATAGTATACATTATTTAGTTGAATCATTATTAAATAGGATGGGTAATCATATGAAAATGGGCCAGACGCCAAAAAGTGTCATTCAATATTCGTATAGAGAAAAACAATTTCCCTAACTACTGACACATCTGCACCACCGGATATAAGACAGCCTTGTTCTTGCAGAAGCGTTAAGCTGATGACAGATTCATAGTTGCATGTGTTGACTTGTTTCAAATTACCACCCACGAATGCCTCTCTTTAAAATACAATTTCGCGGGAAGACTTTAGGAAGGATATACTTGCAATCAATCGAAAATACCAATAAACTTGGTGGCACGAATCGAACAACTCATCTTGACTTCGTTGTTATGTATACTGGGTGTCCCAAAAAACACCGACAACGCTTAGTATGCTGTGCGGGTTGGCAAACTGATTGATTTTCATATAGGAACCCCTGTCCGGAAATGTACGGTTTGGACGCTGGAAAGCGTCGAAGTTTGAGAACGAACAGTCATGACAATTTGTTAACACTCGTTTTGGTACCTTAATACGGAAGTTATGCAATCGTTTAGCCATCAGTGTACTGGGATGAACGACCTGAGCATAACAACATTCCTGCGCATGCGCCAAATTCCTCCATAGAGTCCTTGGTGCGCATCCTACTGTGTTACCTGTGTAGTTTTCGGTACAGTAGCGTTTTAACAGCAGTGCAACACGTATCAACACACAGCTTCTGAAATGGCCAACATGAGCTCCAGCACACTTTGATGTAAATGTGCGGAATCATTTCAACGTTTCATATTCAAATCTATCGATTGATAGAGGTGGACCAGTTCCATGGCCAGTATGGTCGCCAGATATGATACCTCTCGAGTAGTTTCTATAGAGTTGTATGAAGAGTATGGTGTATAACACTCCTGTAACGTCAGCGGAGGAACTTATTGCTCGAGTTCACGGAGCGACTGAAAATCTTCAAAGACAATCGCACGTACTGGGCCATGCGCATGAGGCTCACCACGGCCGATATAGGCTCTGCAATGACGTATGAGGTACACAGTTCGAAGCCCGTTAGTAACGTAGACAGCTCGATGTTGGGTTCATTTATGAAATGTGAACGTACACACATCTCACACTTCGATGCGCTACAGCGTCCAAACCGTGCATTTCCGGACAGGGGTTCCTGTTTGAAAACCAACCAGTCTGCCATCCCACACAACATACTAAGCGTTGTCGGTGTTTTTTTGGACACCCTATTATATATATTTGGATCCGCTACCCCTGTTTTTCTGTTGGTGGCTTTGCGTACGCGAATTTTCTATCTTTAACGATATGAGGAGGCATTCACGGACATCATTTTGACAGCCACTAATTTAGGTAAGTTCGGTTAGACCAAAGACTAGTTCTGGGTGGCACTAACAGCACCAATTTTCTTTTAAACGGGAAATTAGAATAATTCCGAGAAACCATGTTTGCTAGGTGAACTGCAATGCGCTGCATAGCCGGGTTAATGAAACAGTGAGTAACGCAAAGATTTTGGCTTCATATCCGATAATAAAACACAATTTTCTTAAACTTTCTCTTTCTGATAAATGGATATATTTACAGAATATACTGCGTAGCCACAGAGAATAAGATATTGCCAATATTGGCAATAGTAGAGGCTGCACGTTTTTATGGTCCCACATGACAACTGGTATACATTTCTCACAAGTACATTGATTAATAAATGCACAAAGCAACATGTTATTAATTTGAGAGCTGCGTTACACACAAACACCCAAAAATAACTAAATAAAACACATCCACTTCGTTGCTGTAAACTCTTAGGAAGCGCTGTGACTGGTATCCGACCAATTCGAACGTGTTTCGGTCAGTATTGTTATATCAGAAATGCAGCACAAGTATTGTTACTAGAGTACAAGCTAAACGCTTTGTAGTATGGATGTCTTTGAGCATGAAAATTAAATGATTCACTACTGTTTTAGTAGCAACCTATAAACAATTTTGTTCCTTCCATTTATATTAATGTTCTTACTCGTGTGCTAATTTTCTCCAACAGTTAGTGAATAACTTCTCGTCACTAAGTAACACTTCATATTTATCAGCACTTCGCAGCTATTGCGCTGTTCTACGCACTTCTTGCTTTCTGTGTGCAGATTGAGCAGCCTCCCAATTTGATATATCACATCAGTTTTGCGGAATTATCATAAACTTGTAGTTGTTTGTAGTTCTAAAAAGGCGAATGCCACGAATTTTCATAAGAAGAGACCGCCGAATTCATCAGAACAACTTTATTATTTTCTTTAGAAGCATATCGTCTCCAAGTCCTCGATATCATCCATAACTTTGGAAGGGTAAGCTAGATAATGAAGTGCTTTAGGTAAGCACTAATGCTAGGCAAGCTTCACCTAAGTCTGCTGCAGGAAAACAAGGAAATGATTTATATGGATTTATGAGAAAATAATGTTCTTTATTTACATTATATGTATAAAACAGAATGCTAACTGATATTGATCACAATACTGCTAATATACTGACCAGTCTTTAATTAACAACACAATACATGCTTCCCTACTCATTTCCACATCATTTCCTTCACTTTGGTACACATTGTGTTATTATGCCTGACTAATTAGCGCCGCATTTTAATTCTTCGCTGCAGCCAGACATCTGTCCATATCAGGTCACATTTTCCTCAGCCGCATCAGCGAATGATTCCTGAAAAAGAATGATAGACATTAACAAATCATAATTTACCTCCGACTATAGTGATTATTACTTTTATTTGTAATTAAGAATGCGCAAATGCGTTATAATATATTTACAAATGTATTAGAAATCATGCTGTTGACAATGTTATTTTATTATTTCTAAAACTTGAAGCTTTTATGAGAAACGTTAACAGCAGCATTTAACCAATATTCAATTTTTGCGCAATATGCCGAGGTCTTTTGAGACGATACAATTCTTGGAAATTCTGGCATTCGCCTTTTATGAATTACAAAAGCCTGTCATTTAAATATGCTGCCGTAAAAGTTTAGTGTGCGTTTGAGACAAAGGGATAAGGTAGGTATTGAATAACTTGAAAATTCGTCCGCTATTTTCAGGTCTGTTGGATTATGACGTAGTTATGGTGTGCCGACACTGCATTACAATAATGCATCATATATTGGGCACTCAAACACAATCTTATTTAAAAATATAGTTCTAATATTTACTTAAAGAGCTGGGTTAACATTCAGGCCCTTATAACATTTATGTACAACATTTCGCAACATATGTATATTTGCACAATATATTATCCGTATGAGTCTGGCGCTCTTGAAAACCAATTCTACACACTTCACTGCCACAATATCATGCAAAACAAGTAAAAAGCACACAAAGTGTTAAGCGCACGTGATACATTCATATGTTCGTACTCCGATGTTTTAATATAAGTGAAAATATTACGAAGTATCATTGAACGTCACAAACTCTTGACCTAAGGTTTCATCTCTATTGGTGCATGCTATGGGACAGTTTGATAACAAGCAGCGCTTTCAGTTTAAACCACGTTAACTTCATCGGCTGTCCGGCACCTTAGTAATGATGAAACTTCTTTGCAAGTCAAACGGAGAAATCAAATGACAAAACCAATATAGTTGTAAGGGATGGCAGAAAGTAGAGATGCTGTCCTAATTAACAGTAAGTATTCCGGAATACTTCAGCTAATTACACTGTTCTTTTTCTTTCAAGAAATATTGAAAGTGTGTCTCCAATTAGATGGAGTAGAAAAACGGCTACTTCTGTGCTCTGTACAGGCCAAAACGACCGAAGGCACATGGGAACTGTCATATTACTTATCATTTATTGAGGTGACTACTCAGCATTAGAAAAAGTAATTTACCGTTTCAGATGATTTCATCAACTTTGCTTTACGTATTAAAATCTAAACAATTTTTCTCCACTTGTTTTATTCTTTCTTGACACTTGGAACGAAGGCTTTTAAACTGATCAGGACCAATATCACGTGTTATTTCCTTTGTGGGATGGAGAAAATTTAAGAAAGACTTCAAGACACTCTAGTCAACATCTGTCGTATTGTGTGTCCTTTATTTCTTTGTTCAATATTATCGTCTAGTCTGTCAAGGACTTTGAAATGCGGACACCAATGACCCAGAATGTAATGTTCCTCAAGTTTTGTGATATTCAGACTTTTGTAAGACGCCAGACAACATTCCACGGCCCGAAGAAAAAGAAACAAGGTCTCGGAATGACAGACTATCACATTCTCCATTGCTATGCTTCACCGAATATAACGCGCAAATGTTTATTCCTCTAACACCCAGTGAAACAAGTTCTCTTTCTTCATGCAGCCGCAAAAGAAAGGATGGGAGGGGAGCTGTTCTAAAGCCTACCAGCGACCATGTCTGCTTTATTCCATTTTTAAAGTTATGCAACATAAGTCAATCCAGAAATTCAGATATTATTACCTAATGGCTCGTCTCCTTAGCGCAGTGGTAGCACTGCTGCTCGCCAAGCGGGAGACCCGAAATTGATCCCCGGTAGCGGCGTGGGGATCTTTCTCCCGCTGGGAATCCTGGTCTAGGGTGCACTCAGCCTCGTTATGTCCCTGAGGGGCCAATTGAGGAGCCGCTTGATTAAGAGGTAGCGGCCCCTGGTCGTGAAGACTGCATAAGCGGCCGGGAGGACCCGGGGCGGTGACCACGTCCCACCTCCCAGAACTGCACCCCGCTTATGACCCCTGCAGTGGGCAGAGGCGGGGGACACAGTGGCTGGGCGGTGGGCCTAGGACCGGTAAGGGCTGTTGCGTTGGGGTTTAGTTTAGTTTACTACCTCCTAATGAAACTGAACATCTATCTGTGTTATCAGAAAAGGTATCCACGAAATGTCTTGATGATGCTCCTCAGGTGGTTACAATGTCGATTCACCCAAAAAAATACAGAGAAATACATTTAACTGCATTTTTCATAGTTCAAGTGATATTGTGGCCTTACGAAGCTTTATGCATTACGCTTCACTATTTTACTGTGTTTTCCAGTTGCTATCAACTCACTGAGGTTAACAGGTAAATAGTAGTAAGGCGGGCCACCGGGTGTACAAGCACATTAAGCTGTCCCAATGCTAGACCTGTGTTTCTGAACACCAAAGCAACGTCTTCAAGACTTCGGCATAGCGCAATGTGAAAGTAACACTTCTACTGCCTTGTAAAATAGGATGTGTTGCACAAACAAAAACTCAACTTAAGAAGTACAAAGAGGAATTTACAATGAAGTTACTTTCTATAGGTATATTGTTTCCCCAGTGCAAAATGAACCTAAAGCCTGAAAACCGGCGAAGTCTTCGTGCTCACAATGGCTAAGAATGTCTTGAACATGAATGAAAACAACTGTACGTAAAAGCAGCTATATCAAATGAATTTGGGGCCATTCTACACATTCTACTTGTTCTGCTCGGAACCAGCAGTGAGTACATTCGGATTTCCCTAAAGCGAAGAACCTGAGTTCGAATTTTTCTGGTTGAAATGGTTTGTGTGGGTAAGTTTCTTTACCGGATTTTCTCTGTCTGACCACAAGGTGGCAACCTCTAGGAATGCGCTCTGTAAACATTTCTTACCGTCTCCTCCATCATGTTTATGCACCCTAGTATTATACACAACACACATCAGATAAATGCGTAATGCCTATCACAGCAGTTATGTACACGTATTAGATCTGGCAGCATGGGTGATTCATATACACACAAATCGACTACGTGACCAGATTAAGAGTTCAAGGCCCCTGTCATACCTCAGGTCCCTCTTGCCTTCTTCTGGTGGTCAGACAGTACTTGAGGAAACACCTATCTTATTGCCTAGCAGAGCAAATCATTTCGATTTGTAACTTTTAACATGCCTTGTTGTACTTTCTTTTGCAACCTATGCTAAGTTAATATGTTAGTTTTAAAGAACTAGGGTGTACCATAGATATATTTGAGATCAAATTAATAAATTCATTGCCTTTTCTGCAGGCTTAACGTTCTGAACTCCATATTGTTATGGAACTAATTTGCTATAAAGATTTAAGTTTGGATACTATTATATTTTTACATCATGATTCAGTGTTTTGAATACAATCAAAACCATCAATTTTATCGAAACACTTCATACTGGATATGTCCTGGACACGTGCCACCCACATACTTACTGCAATTCACGCACACATTCTTTGTTTTGTTTATTTTTTACGACCTTTGGATCCTCCAATCCGGCAAATCTTGTGTACTCTACCTCGTTCGATGTCCCCAAGGATCATATATCCAACCTTTGACATTAATATGGAAAGGAAAGTTCTTCTATACGCCGGAAAAGAGCTAGGATTTTACAACAGCACACTAGTACGCCAAGCAGTTGAACAATCCTGTCTGTGCAATAATGACTAGTACAAGGACTTCTAACAGAAGAGTTAACTAACAATGCACTTGAATTTTAAATAACAAATTTACAAAGAAAACCGAAAAGCTTTAAGAAGATAATGTCCAAGAATAAGCAGATAGTGAGGCAGCTTAGGGAAGAAAACAAGCCTAAAAATTTGATGTGTTGCACTCACATGACTTTCTCTAGTCTTGTACTAACCATTCTTAAAAACTCTCATTCCTCTATCTTCTTTGTGTTAGTTGAGTAAGTATTGGCAGAAATTATCTTATTATTTTCTTGTAGGTTGCAGGAAAATATGGGAATGCGGTAGACTTTGAGCGTTAGTCAAATCTTTTAAAGCTTTCAAATTCCGTTCTCTTTGCATGGTTAACATATTAAAAATGAATAACGAATTTTGACAGAAAATTTATTTTGACATAAATTGTGTATTGTAGCAAGATCTACATTTTTATATAGTAAGATTTGATCTATCTCTTAGGGTAAACAGGACTATATGGACTATAGCCAGAAAATTCAAAATATATATTTCACTTGCCATAAAAATATCTCAAACATATCGCATTTTAATCAAAACCGTTAGAGCCATTTTCAAGAAAATCAATATTTTCGAAAAATTTTCCATGTAAAGGGTAGTTTAGGGTGGAGAAATTTTCTTCAAAATCTTCGTACCGCATCCTTGAAAGACATTAAGCTTAAATACCAACTTGGGTTTTTAACCGACTTTTCGTTTTTGAGTTATGCTGTTCACAGACTGACACACACACACACACACACACACACACACACACACACACACACACACACACACACACACACACACACACACACACACACACACACACACACACACACACACACACACACCCACACGCACACGCCGACGCCCACGCCCACACACATACACACAGGCCATTTTCTAAAAATGCTTTTTTTTTATTCAGGGGGCCTCATAATATTTGCGGTGAAATCTCGAAATTGAATTTTTGGGTGGAATACAATACTTCCTCTACTTTATTATACGTAGTAGAGAAAGTAAAAATAAATAAATAAATAAATAAATAAATAAATAAATAAATAAATAAATAAATAAATGAATGAATGAATGAATGAATGAATGAATAAATAAATAAATAAATAAATACATAAATAAATAAATAAATAAATAAATAAATAAATAAATAAATAAATAAATAAATAAATAAATAAATAAATAAAATAAATACATAAATAAATTGAGCTGAACTGGCCACTTCCTTGCTAAAAGATGGGTTTATGAGGTCTCAGCTGCAACAACGCAACGAAGTAGGTCTCACAATATGATAAGAACTTCTCTGTGTCGCCTAATGCTCATGGCTGCCTATTCAAGACCAAGTGTAAGGTCATTCATTGGGTTCCAGGTTACAGTTCAAGTTCGCTCAGGAATAAATCTAACTGCGCTAAAGCCGTTGAGGCTAAAATCAGGTATAATATCAGACTCTGAAAAGATTGTTTCTGTAGTATTAAATGAAATGGAATCGAAATGCTTTGTTATATATTCATTTCAAAGTTACTCTGAGTTAGGTACAGGAAACCCGAATTTCAAGGCTCAAAAATCAAATCAAGCTCTAGTTGCTGCTACCACCGAAATGTCTGTATATTCCTTTATACAGATTTGGGACTACTTGTGGATAATTCTAGAACGTAGTTCTTTGTGATAGCCTTTCAAGTAGGAAGCTCGTTGGTTGTACTCCTGAAAACTCTTGTGAATATCGATGGCGATAGAATGTACCTACTATCTGACCACCAGAAGAAGGCGAGAGGAAACTTGAGCTGTTGATCTGCTCACGGACTCGATTTGTTTACCACGAAACGTGTGTAAGTGAATAATCCATACTGCCAAATCTAATAATTGTATGTAATTGCCGTGATCGGTATTACGCAGTTATCTGACAACATTGAGTATGACACTAGCGTGCATAAACAAGATGCGGACGTTAGAAAACAGTTACTTAGCACGTCGCCCTTGCTGACACTCTTCTGGTGCTTAATCAGTACTTCTACATGATACCCCACACTCTTCAGGAGCATAATATACAGTTTACAGATAACAACATTAAATGAAAACACGTTTAGCTTTATGGGACAGAAGAGTTAATGTTCCCCGTTTATGTGGAAAATTGTCACTGGAATACGAGCTGCTCCCATCCAGTCCTAAGCAGGTGTCTTTCGCGACTCAGTAATTGAGTCACATAGTTAGGAAAGCGATTTCAATGTATGTTCATTTTGAAAGCTTACCGTCGAAGCCTCATGAAACAGTGGAGATCATAGAACTGATTGATAAAAGTTTCGACTGCTTCAATTCCAGCTCATTCAACACTGCAAAATGTTTCAGCAAACCTACAATGATAATTGTGCTCACACAGGTTTCCTAGAACATTTTCACAGTAGACTTACAACAGACTTTATGAATTGGTAATAAAAGGTTTAAAGCACCATGCTTCAGAGGTTGGTCAGAGAACATAAATCACACTAGGGCTTTCACGGAAAGGTCTAACAAGAAGAGAGAATTTCAACTTTCAAGTGTTACTCACCAGAAGATTGACGCAAGACTGCATAGAGAACCGATTTCCTACTGTACGATTCAAAGGCGGAAACAACGCTTAACCGGATCTTAAGACGTCGTAGACTCCCTCCTTTAACTCTGTTTGGCGAAAACATTAACTGGACTAACCAGACCACCTATCTCGGGCTCACGATGGACCAAGGCCTCACTTGGCACACACACATCCAAAATTGCCGGCGCAAGGCGCAAGTACAAGTAAGGAGACTCTACCCCCTCCTTCGCACAGGATCACATATATCCCCGAAACTAGGACTTACCCTATATAAAACACTAATCCGACCGATACTGACATACGCAGCCCCGGTCTGGGGATACGCCGCCTCCACCCACATTAAGCGCCTAAACTCCTTTCAGAACCGGATCCTAAGGATAATCACTGGCGTACCCAGACGGGCGCCGGCCTACAAACTGCACGAAGAACTGCATATGCACACAATTGAAGAATTCATTAAAAAGCTTGCCTCCGACCTCTATGCCAAAAATTCCCCCCACCATAACCCACTCATTGCCAACCTCGGCACATATCATCTTGAACTAACCAAACACAAAACGCCACTCCATCTTTTTGAACGTTCTCTAAACAACACAGATACCATAGATGCCAGAGCCCACCTATTCAATATTCTGAATCACAACTAACTACTTAACACCTTCTGCCAACAGAGGAGGACCGTAAACGCCCGGACCACATCCACTTTCTCTCAAGATCAGGTATACAGGATACTCCCAAGCCCACAACAGGTACGTAACACTCCCTAAACCTGCCCCCACCACTGCATTCCATTAGATGTAGATAACCATTTCATAGCTTGTAGGCACGTACATTACTAACCCCCTTAAATTAGCACTGCTGTAACACCCTATAGCACATAACACCAGCTACTCTTTACTAACAAGCTTTCCCTCCCTGGGTGCTGCACAGACCTCGGTATGTGTTGACTCCCAGGACACAATATCACGCGCTCGCATGCACCGCATGCCAGCTAGGTACTAACCATTACTAACCGGGGTGCTATCGCGGAACCCGACCTAACTGCATGTATCGCTACACTAACAAGCACCCTGTCTTTCTCTGCCTTGCATGTTTAGTTTACTAACCGCATGTGCATGGGGAGACGATGTAGCCTCTGAGGATGATCGTCACCAGGGCTGGCGGGTGTGGGGCCAGCCTTTTAAAAAAATTAAAAAAAAAAAAAAAAAAAAAAAAAAAAAAAAAAAAAAAAAAAAAAAAAAAAAAAAAGCTCACTGGAAGTTTATAGAGAGATGAAAGTGAGCTGCAACAGGGAAAAATATGTAGACATTTGTGATAAAGCTGCAAGAGAAGGCTTTGCATGGGCCAGAACTGGGGTGGTGAAACTAAAAGGGTTGCGAAGAGGGAGAGACCTAGAGAAATGCCCATTATGCCAACAAAGGGATAAAAAATGGCATTTACTTTTAGAATGTGAATAAACTAGGTTGCTTAGGGGGAGGGTAGGTAAAAACGATTGGACAAGGCTACCAAATGAAATTCAAGCAATGAAGTTAATGAGTGTAAAAACTAGGAAAAATTTAATTGAAATTGGGAACTTTTTGGGCAAAGTAAGAGCCAAATGGTTAAGGAAGATAAGTAAATATGACGAAAATGAAGATGTATTTTAGATAAGATGTAAATGGGGACCCATTAGCTCGACAACCTCAGCATTTAAGCCTAATGGGCCCAACGGTAATCAGCAACTCAATGTAGTAACAAGTATATAAATGTATAATAATTTGTAAATGAAATGAAAATAAAGACTACATTACATTACAATTGCAGTGGTCCATTGTACACTCAAAACGAATTTGCTAAAGAAACTGCGTGTCAGAAGGATTGGGATTTTTCCAACTTGGATTCCAGTGATAGTGGAATTGATCAGCAATGGAAAGTGCAAACTGCTGTGTAATAGGACGGGTATGTAGAAGGTTGAAGTTGAGCCACGAATCGTGTAAAAGGTGCTTGGCAGGGCCTGAAAATTAAATACATGCAGAAAGACATCGCCAAAAAAGGAATATGAGAATGCCACATTACTGTACCCCGGCAACAAGTGTTCTAAAAAACTGTCACAGATTGTTGCAGAGGTATATAGCCAACATTTTTAACCACTGTTGTACAGAATGATAAGTTGAAAAGCGCACTGAAGGAAATAATTAGAATAAAAAAGAATTTAGTGTAGGTATGTAAAGAATGTTCCAGTCAGTTTGTTGTTAAGTACCTGAGTGTATTCATAAACTGATTCATAAGAAAGAAAAAACAAAAGAAGCGATGCTGGAAAACAAGTAGCAGGCAAGAAAAGAAGAGAAGCATAAAATGTACTGCATAAATAAGAAGGCGAATAAATATTACGAACATAGCAGTAGTTTAGCCTACTATCTACATGTATGTATATTGACTATGTATATGTGTTAAAAGTGTTTGGTGTTGTCTAAAGTGATTCATTCTTGTTACCTACTCCTCTGGTTAAGACCCCGATACGAATAAATGTACATTATAATAAACAAAAAAGATGTAATTAATGTACTGTACTTTGCCTCTGTTTCTCCCTGTTCCCGACAGCCATAGGCGCCTTAGTAGCACATTTGCCACTCACTCAAGCTAAATGTTAAGATTTTCCGGTATTGTTACAACAACGTTTGCTACAAGTTAGTTCTCTCCTAGGTTTATGGGGGGGGGGGGGGGGGGGGCCACAGAGAACAGAATGTAGAAGAGTCAATCTTCAACACTTTGCTGGCTTTGACAATCAGATGTTCGACCATTTAATGCCTGACATTCCAGATGGGAATCTCAAGCACACGAAGGAATGTCACACCCAGTGCATTCCATTATACTGTACTTTTTATGGATATTGCTTATAGTAAATACCGATCAACTTCTTAACATTACGTTTCTTGTCATGAGTATGGGCTCATGCGTTTAACATGATGGAATTTCATGAGTCATACCACCACAACAAATGATGTCATTAACGAAAAATCTAGGCTAAAGTGGATCGAGAAGTATGACAAGCCAAGATATTTATATCGATATCTTGTGTCCTCACGCATTTTAGTACTTATCTGGAACTATCAAAATCGTACAGCATTTTGTAATACCATATTTTCATGTGTTTCATTTTAGATTTCCTTTTTAAAACATGTATTCTGCTATACTTCTTACATTTTCTTACTTCTGTTGTATTTTGCACACATTCCGCCAGCATTAGCTCAAAACGTAATTTGCTTATAAAATTCTGAAATATAGAACTTCAACTCTGTATAAATAAAAAAGTAAAAACCACACATCTATGCCGTGTTATTTTGTCAACCTCATTAAGTTTCAAATACATTCCGTAGTGACCACTGATGCAGAAAATGTTTCTCTTTGTTTAGTCCTATACTCCAGATCGGAATCGGAATTTAAAAGGCAAGAAACATTAATAAAAGGGAAAAGTACTTTACAGAACAGAAAACGGCTTCTAAATAAACGGAAGGTAGCAAAAACAGCTTTAAAAAGATGCCAAACTGGTGTGGAGCACAATCACAAAGCAGGCCAGAACTCTCGTGATGTCCTAGTCGAGCGGGGTTTATTTCCCCCTGGTCGAGTGTCGACACCGACCATATGAGGCAGGCAGGCATGTTCTGCTTGTCAACGTTTTGGGTTTATTGGTTTGGTTGGTTAGGACTTGGCCGCGAACGGAGGCGCTGACCATCTCAGATTGCCGCTCTTTTCCTCCCACCGGATGCTGGTTAGCAGTCACTTATTGAGTGGCGATCCGCTGTGATTTCGATTAAACCCTTTTTGATTGTGGTAGTTGTCGTTTATCCATTTATTGATTGAAAATGGAAGTCGTTTACTCAGCTTTCTATTTGGGTGTGTGCATTGTCCGAGCGGGCGAGAAGTGTCCTACCCGAACGGACATGATCTATGTCGGTAGTTTGTATGATGGTGCAGCAAAAACAGACAATTTCCTAGCCCTGCCTCCCTGCCAGAGGCGAGCCAATGGGACTTCGAACCGCCAAGAGCAACGACAGCTGTCACAACAGCACAACCAGGCTCATCCAGTTTGCAAACACCATTTGAAAGGCCGCTCAAAATTCTACTTGTCCTAGAAAAGTGCACAGAGATAACGAAAGACGACGAAGCCATATACTCCAATAAACATCATCTTCGCCTTATTTGATAAGACTACCGTCGGTGCTTACGCGGTACTCCACTATATACATCTCCCTAGATATAAAAAAAAAGTATAATGATCCCTGAAAATAAGTATTGTGTAGCAATAAGAAAGGAAACTTACAAATTCATAAACTCATTTAGAGAAAGTATATTACTTACTCAGGACAACACAATGCTCAGTAAAATTACGAGAAACCACTGGCAAACGTGCTAATTCAAGAGGGAACATTAGTTCCAGATACGCTTTAGCAACAAATGGATGAGACGTGTAAAAGTGAGCGATCGTCGTTTACTGGAAGCTTGAAGGAATGACTGCTTGCTTTGTGGACAATAAGTGAAGTAAACGTGTCTTAATTGAAAACGCTTCCAATGACTATATTTTACACTTGTACACGCGGTGTTTCCTACCAAAACTCCCTCTCCCTTTCGTTTCCGCGACGTTTGGGAGAGCTTACCGTCCTGTGCGCAGGTTTACATACCTATTTCATGCTAGAACTGCCCAGTTATACTACCATGGTAGAGAATTCAAGTTGCTCTACACAGAATAAACGTAAGTTACTACAAGAGGACTGTAATGTTTCACCCACCAAGGAAGTGCGTTGTTCAATTTGAACTGCAGTAGATACTAATCGTTCTGGTGATACTATTGCTAGTGCATTCAATAACATTTTGAATGGAGTTGTGACTTTTTACCCAAGTATGAAACCCATAGTAACCTTCCCCAAAGTAAAAACCCTGTGATTGCTTTAGCAATGATGAATTTCATCGCCAATCACTCCCAGACGTAAACCTTATAAATTGAATGCAGCCATTGTGAAAGTCAAGAAGCGGACAGTGTTCATTCTCAAATACATAAGGTGGTCTGAACGTGGCAATTCTAGTCTCCAATTTTATTTATTAGAATTTTCTTCAAAGGAAACAGTAATCGGCCTTTACGTGCTATTCAACTTCAAGCCAAGACATTCTTCATTAATTTTTATAACAGTAACATACGATTACATGTGAATAAAGTTCCTTTTTACCTATTATCTCAGCTGAACTTCACACGAGAGATGGGCATTGGATTAGTTAAAGATTAAAACGTACTGACCAGAATTCTCCCGTTATAAATGTTCATGCACTTAACACAAGACGTTCTGAAAATCATCTCCTAACGAGTATCCTAGTGCGCAAGTGTGTTCTAAATAAGGAAATACTGAGTAAAACAAACTATTCTGATACTAGCGGTTTGTTAAAACGGATACCACAACAGGGGAGAAAGTACCATGAAGTCTACGTTTTGCAACAAACACAACTTTTCATTGAATTATTCAACTGCTTTGTTCAATATATTATGGTATAAAAACTTCTGTCGATAAATTTGTTTTCGAATTCATTGCTTCACTTGCAGATTTTCCTTCCCTAAATAATTCCAGAGCACTTACAGCTGAAATGATACGCAATTCTACTTACATCGTTGTAACTGGAACACACAATAATTTTTAAATAAAAAGGTTCCATTTGCAAATTCTGGGTTTGAAATTGCATATTTACAATATTTAGTCCTCAACATATATGAATGAGCATAGTTGTAACAATCAACAGCCAAAAGGATATCAATATCCCAAGCGCAACAGCCCTTTTCGGGCCAAGGCCTAGCGCCCATTTGCGTCCCTCACCTCTGCCCATCACAGGTGTCATGAGTGGGATACAGTACTGGAGGGTGGTACGTGGTTAGCGATCCGATCCCTCCCGTGCGGTTATGAGCTCTACGCAATCAGAGCCACTACTTTTCAATCAAGTAACTCCTCAGTTGAGTCCTCGGGGACCCAACGAGGTTAGGGTTATCACATGGACTGTATTCTGATTGCTGAAGCCCGATATCACCAAGTTACTAGAGCTAAAAATTCTAGAGCTTGTTTATACGTCCCTCCTATAGACATGGTGCACTAAAGGTTTGCTGAGGTGGCAATGTTATTTATATAAGATATGGCTGATTAATATTTTAACCAGAATGTTAAAAAGACAATCGTTTGATAAGAATGGTGCCACAAACCAGAGGTCTGGGTTTTCTCAATGGAAATGTGCAGTCGAATTAACACAACATCAAAGTGCGGAAATGGCTAACTCGTAACATTTCAGTGGCAATTGCTCACACTAAGCAAGCCCAATGTAATCGAACACATATCTAATAAAGTAATACACTTATTTTAAAATGGATTCATGTAATTTATATTTGCATAAATACAAGAATTAATAGGCGACTAATCGGCAACACATTTGTTCATGAAACTCAACGGACATTAGGAATCAGCCTTGAGTGTTATGAAGTATCAACTCATCCATGAAAAGCATAACTCATTTCAAGTGCGCTTTTCAATAGAGCATCAATTTCCTAATTTGTATTACAGTTACCGAAATTTTTAAAGCCTTCATAATTAACCCAGTGTTATAATAATGTGTAACGTAGCAGCTGCAATGATGCAGCACAATATGTGGTTCATAAGTCATAACTGCAAATGCATTAATAATGCATCTAGAACAAGCCAAATGCAGATCAAGATTCCACTTGGAGACTGCACGGAAGTCTTTGACAATGATATAAACGCAGGCTGAGGCCAACGAGGCCCATTTCACAATTAAGACGTAACGTCATACGGCATCGCAATACTCAGCACTTTTAGACCACAAAATATGATTTTAGGGTACCTCATTCACACTAAATTGTTCAAGCTTAAATTATTATTCTGGGTTTTACCACATGCATATTTTTGCAAACGTTCAGGATGTTACACAGCTATAAATGTTGATTTTATATCATTTATCACTATCTCTGGGAGTGAGTGTGTGAAGCTGCTGCTGCTGTGGATATTGTACTTACATTATTCTTCTTGCGCAACAAGCGCATACGTTGCCAGTTTATAGAAATGAATGGCCCAAACTCCTTTTTTTTTTTTTGCAGTCAAGTCTTCCTTCACCTTCTAAACCTTTTCCATCCTCCAAAACAACAACCATTACCTCCATCAGCAGTCAAAGTCTTACACCAAGACTTTTCTGAACGTGAGCTATACAATCCAGTTTTACTATCGAATAGACAGAAGGATTTGTATCCAAGTTATGCTTATGGGATAAACCCATCGTCCCCAAGTTAGTTTGTGCACCTTACTCCATATTATCCTTGGGATCTGCAAAACATGTCGACAACTGCTGATTCAATGGCACCACCGGTCATAGTTTTTGCTGCAAACTAATTCATGTTTTTCAGACCATTGCTTCTCTGCTGCTGGATCTGTCAAAGATCTTTTCACTGCGCATTCATGGCAATACTTGGATTTAATGGGTAACGTCAATATTAGATATTGGTGAACAATGAAATTCTTAAATAAACTAATTCAACTGATTCTTATATATTTTCGTCTGTCGAGCCCACAAATGAAGCAAGAATTGTCCCATCACCCATCATTTATTTGTAATATGTATCACAAAAACAAAAGAAACTGTTTTCATGTTTATGAACGTAGGGAGCTAAACATACTGACTAAAAGAAAATAATTTTATTTCACTGGACCGAAATTGACATAATTGCTTTAGGCGATTGTTGTCTGACTTCAGGGATGACAATAATGTTTAACAATGAACTTTTTCTCCCAAAACTAAGGCTTTCCAGTCCAGGTTAACGTTACCAGAGGAGAAATTTTATTTAATAAAAGAAACTCTTTAGTTGTGAACCGACAGGTGTAGTCAGCGTTGTGTATTAGGCGGAGGAACATGCCTCGCAAATGTGTAAACGATGAAGACAATTTTATTACATTTCTCACTGCAAAGTTTAATTCCTAAGAGAGATTGGGCAACGTCACATTAGCATTAAGTTGTGACTAAATTCATTCGAATTAAGGTAGAAATGAATCACAGCAAGGTTCACAAAATGCTTGCGCGGCAGTTAATGAAATAATAAACCATTTATATCCATTCATCAAGAAGCTAGATGGCTGCAAATATTTCACACATCTTTCTTTTTCGGCGAAACGGTTCTTTATTGACAACTGTATTGGACATTTTTGTTACACTCATCATGTAGAATCCCTGGTTAACGTATGGCCAAAGAGTACCTTCCACCCAGTACACTGAATATAATACTGTATACCTGCGTAACCTTGATTGATGTTAATTAAAAATTAACAGTAAGAAAATGTACTTTTTGTTTTTATTTCATGGCCGCACCTGAGAAAACCTGAATCAGGTGTAACATCGTCGTAGAACATTTCTGGATTGTAGAGTTGGGCGCCATTTTGAACTTTCAACACTAACTTGTTGATTAAGCATTATCTTAGTTTAACTTATACGTTTGCACAGAATATCTTATTCGTCCATCCCGACATTCCCAGGCTTGCTCTGACCCAAGATAACTTCCTAGAGCACATGTTCGCATACAAAAGTAGTTGTATTTTCACCCTCAATTAGCTCCTTATGTTTGTGGGCAAACTTTTGAATCAGTCCGAACATAAGACGCTGTGAAACCATGCTGTAAAGACGGTGGTACAAATATAATTTACACCCATAAAGTTTACTTAAATCACACAGAAGAGAATAACTTGTTTATGATGAGCATTTTACTTTGAAGCTTGCCGTGTAAACACCGGTTTCCGAAATTAATTGTTCCAGAGACATAAGTGTCCATTGAACTGGTATTTTAACAAGAGGTTCTACTAAAAAGCTAATGATTTCTCTGACCAATGTTCTCTTTCCATTTACACTTCGCCATTAACTTCAATGGGGTCATATCGTCGGCCTTTTATTTTTGGAACATATTGCGCAACAGTGTTTACTCATTGGGTTTCTGTTTTTTTTTCTTTGGATTTCATACATTAGATAGATCTCTCGCCCCCCCCCCTCTCTCTCTCTCACACACACTCTGTGTCTTATTCTTCCAGACTCTAGGAAGGGTAGTGAATAATCATATTTAGAGAAAAATTCGCACCCCGAACCGGGAATCAAATCAGGCACCCCTCACACAGCAGAAAGATGTTATACCGACAGAACTACAAGGACAGCTGCTTGCCTATCTTGTTTATTGTGTCAGCGTGTGATTTAACATACATTCTAGAATCCACATGAGCTAAGCTAAGGGACAAAGAAGGAAAAATCCCCTGAGGTGCTAATGTTATGTTATAGCTTCAGTAGAAAAAATTGCTTTCGGATTAGCGGTGGTGATCTGAGTTCACCTGGTTAAACGATAGTCATTATTTGTGTTATCTTATTGGTGTATAGCAAAAAATGTAACTTAGCGAACAACGTACGAGTAGTGAAAATGAAACTAACAATTCATAAACACGAAATGTTTACACACTACAGCAGATTTTGCGTCATCCATGGTGTAGGGGTAACACGCTAGTCTCTAGTTCCCGAGGTCGTGCGTTCAAATCCAGCGGAGGGCGATGGACTTCTCGAGCGTGAACAACCTAACATGGCTTCCTTCGGAAGGAAAGTAAAGTCGCTGGTCCCATGTCGTAGATTTACGGTATAAGAACCTCAAGCCTGTTAAAGAGGCGTCTGAGGAAAATTATCCTGTTTGTCGCACCGAATATAGCACATGGCCCTCAGAACCACAGTAGTTAAAGAGTGCCAATTAATAAGACAAGCAGGACTACAATAAAATGTGTATTGTTTCTTTAAAACCCTCTCCAAAAGTGAAGAGCGTGAGAAGATAAACTTTTCGCTGTCTCAGGAGCTGGCCACGGAAGTTTGTTACAATACAACAAATTTGTGAAGATAAAAGGTATACACGAAGGGAGAAACCTCGCGCACTGCAACCTCCACACATATCTATTGCGGCTAACACCCCTCAGGAGGAAGGGATGGAGTGAAGGAACCGCAGGATGCCACACGGTCGCAGGTAGACGGGCCAAAGTGATGTGCGGAAGACTAACAAGCGCTGTGGGCCAGGCTTCGCCGGGCAGCCATGATCCTGTGGGTCTGGTGTCGTACCAGCGTCTCTACCCAGGGGAGACCACCCAACGCCACCAAGCGCCAAGAACAGCATGTGCCATCTCTTCGGCACCGTCAAATACCACGAGCCTGAAAGCACACCTTGAATATTATAAGGAAATGAAATGAACGGAAGTGATGGAGGGGAAATGGTATGAAATGAAGCACCCCAGCATTCGCCTAAATGATAAGGGGAAGCCACTGAAAAGCCCAAGTCAGAGTGCTCCGGGGATCGAACCGGGACCTCCCGAATGCGAGTGGCGCCATCTCGCTCGGTGAATTTGTGGAAGTACAAATTCTTCTTGTCAGTCTTGTCGTGATAACATTTTTCAACTCCTGAAAAAAGAACTTACATGCAAAAGCGTGTATAAGGACTTTTGCGGCGAACAATTTATTCCTTTTATGATAGGAGGAATTTTCTACCGCAAAGAAGCTCAAGCATGAAATGAGGTACAAGATTGATTACAGAGGAAGTGTCATCTATGTACACGACATTGAAGCCTGTATACTCCATCCAGCTTTGGATCCCTACCTTGTATCCCTCAGCGATAACCTGGTATTCGTATCAGTTGTGACAAACAAACGCCACGTGGACTCATGCTCCGTGTTTATAATGCAACAGAATGATATTTACTCAGGGGATTTAGCAATAGCGCTTCTATCGCGTTGCATTCGAGCAGTCTTTACATCTTGAAAACTCACAGATAATCGCCAATATTTAAGGTACTATATTTTGTGGTGTACTTTGGTTTCAGCGTATTGTGGGTTAGTTGTTGACGACTTTTGTTTACATCAAGTGTGGATCGATGGGTGGAGCAATTATAGGGTTTAAATGCAGGAAAACGAACGATGGACGTAAGTTTCTAACGGAAAGAGATGTAACATGCACTTAATTTATAAGAACCTGCATAATTTGCGAAGTTCAGGGGATGAAAGTCCAATGTTTTACCGGATGATGCATTTGAGAACCAAGATCATACCAAAATCTATGTATGATAATGTTCTGCGGGGAATTAAGTGATTGAAGTTGCCACAGACAAGCCTGATTGTATTCCATGTAGGCTCAGCGCAAATAAGGTTTACTCCCGACAACATATGGTTTCTTCGTTTCAAACCGCATTTGAGAAGCCTAGATTACAATTCCGAAATGAGTGCCTCTATTTCAATCAATGGCCGACTAGCAGATTCCTAGCTTATTTTGAGGAAGGATCTATAATAACCATAGCTTATGTGAAGTACCATTCCATTACCTTAAATAAAATTATCGACCTTGCATCTCCTGCTGAAGAGAAAAGTGTGTTACTATAGCGCGTTGTTCTCTATAAATGCATAGAAGACGGTGCAAGAACTGGATCAAATAACTACTCAAACGGGCCACCGTTGTGATGTTTCTGGCTAAAAGTAAGGGGTAAGTTGTGAACAAGACAGGTTGGTGGACGTATAAGCATTAAAGTCACGATTGAGCACATCACCAAGGAAGAATGGATTTCCAGAGTCCGACACTAATAAAAACTGCAAGAACAGCAATACGAGAGAGAGAGAGAGAGAGAGAGAGAGAGAGAGAGAGAGAGAGAGAGAGAGAGAACCCGCAAATAAATACTGCAGCCAATCACCATCTATCTGCAGGAAGACCTGCGCAAGACTTATGCCACGTTATTCTTCCCGATTACGTTAATCGTTAACTTAGCACTGAACAGCAAGTTTACCATTGCTTGAGCTTACTTTTGTATGCGGACCCCAGCGCATGGATATTAATTTTGGTTCGAAAATACACCCAAAATCCATATAAGTGTATATCCCAAATTCCAGCTACCCACGTGCCAAAAAGAGTCCGTAATTTAACATAAGACCCCGAAATTTGTGGACAACGCACGGCAAGAGATATATCACAAACGAGGTTTGTTATTTATTATTTATTTCAGTGATGGAAGTTCAATCTCACGTCGTTCCATGCTCTTCGGCATACCAGCCCTGCATTTTTCCACTGAGCTACGATGCACTCTACCAACAACCAACCTGCACTGCTCACATGGCTCTTTCATAGGATATAATCACGTGTTTATAGCACCAGTATACCGTAAATAGTATTCAACTCGCCCTTCGCATTCCACCGCTTGCGAAACGCCAACTCTACCGCCCCTTCGTTCGGTTAGCAATTTACCTTATAGTATCTCTTCATTTGAAATAATGCAAGGAACATAAAGCAGACATGGATACCATCGAAGCGACGATACCTTCATTAACTACAGAGACATCGCTGATTAGCTCAACCATGACTGTACTATAAGGCCAAAGGACCACTATACAATTCGCCAAACAGACTGAACCATGTAAGATCAAAGCGTACTGCCATTCTTATCAACCAAAGTCCACCATATAGCATATACGGCTTGGTTGAGGATATATACGGGCCAATAATAGGTTATAGTGTACCCGATGCGGGTCCGATTGTGCAATTTTGTTTTAACAAAATTATTTTGTAGTTATTGACATTATCATCATTATTATTACTAGTGGTACTGGTGGTACTGGTGGTGGTGGTGGTGGTGGTGGTGGTGGTGGTGGCGGTGGCGGCGGCAGCGGCAGCAGCAGCAGCAGCAGTAGTAGTAGTAAAAACTCCTCTTTCTTGGGGTGCGAAGGAACCTGGATTTGATTTCCTATACCAATTTGGAGATCTTTTCCCCCAGCTGAGAGGACTGATAAAGAATGCATTTGCCACTCAGCTTTTTGGGACCACTGCACAGAAATAAAGGCAGCTGAAGTCCTGAAATCGTCATGTAGTTTGTGGGATGTTGATGACATACTACTTTATTGGTCACTTCTGTTACTGCACTCTGCCCTGAATGTCCTTGGTGTTGCTGGAAGGGAGGTGGAATTTGCAGTGGCCAGGATGTTGTGAGCTATCCGCAATTGGCCGAAGCAGAAATTTAGTTATAATTACTTCTACGATGGCTATGTGCATGCTTGTACATGCTTTGAAACAAGGCAAACATTAATGATGTAATTTTTGTTGGGCTATGGACTCGCCATATTTTAATGACTCCAACTGTGGTGAAAAAAGAGTGGAATCACCAATCTAGCTACTCGGGTTGGTTCGGATGTTCTTGAATAACTAATCCTGCTGCACTAAAATGTATTTGACTACTTTCACTTGACGCAGGAATACACAAAAATTGTTTAGCTACCTTTGAAAAACATGGAAATTCCTGTGCATGAGTTTCCCACCATTCCGATAGATATTTTATGTTCACTGAACTGCAACGCTGTTTTAAATATTTCGTCACTTCATCATCATTCTCACTTTGTGTTTTATTTTCTTCATCTTCAAAGCAAGTAAAGCTCATTATTTTCTGTCTTTTGACGGTGCACGAGAACCGGTGTGTTTATCTTCAGTTTGTATAGTATGTTTTGAAGATGGTTCTTGAGGCGTTAAAGCCTGTCCTTCAGCTTTCAGCTTATGTATTAAAGAATACACTTCCGTCCTTATATCTTCTTTCTCCGGGTGTTGAACCATGTTTAACTGACGGAAATTAGGCCAAAGAAAACAAGCAACGTTATGGAAACTTAAACTTCTCTTCAAGCAGATTTAATGCAATGTGTTTCAACTACAGCGCATCAGTCGTATCAGTAGGGTTATTGTGTGAAAGGTATCTCAACAAACTGTACTGTAGTGGTGAAACAAGTGGCAATGTAGCATACGTATCGGCCTCTAGCTGGAGAGAAGCTTCCTTGAATGGCTCTAGAAAGTTAACATGCATTTTCAGTCTATCTTGCTGAACCTGTGACCCTCTTTTTTCTATTGTCGCTCTATTGGGGAATTTTCAATGCCATAGTAATTTGTATCAAATGCCCTGTACATGTCAACTCTACTGTAACATCTATTTTCAGTTTCCCGGTGAAGGGTACTTTCCAAACGTTGCCTTAGTCCTGTGTGTTTCATGTACCTCACCACTTCCTTAATCTGATTTGTCAATATTTCTGCATGCGAAAGTCGTGGCTCCAGATGCTCTTTTTTGAATGTATTTCTTTGTGCTATATTCAGCAGATGAGAAGAGTTTAATCTGATGCAGCTCTGAAGGGCACTCTTTATGTTAATACTCTGGTCCGTCACAAGAACAAATCGAGACAAACAGCTCTATCGTAAATCCAGAGACGTTTATTTTTTGTTGGACTGTAATGTTTCTTCAAAAGAAATAATAACGTGGCGTTGAGTCCGAGGTACGGGGTGGCCATGCAAATGGTCATCCTCTTCCGATCCAACGTTCAGAAAATTTACGATCTAGGAAGCGCCGCAAGTTGGCATCAAAGTTTGGTGGCGGTCCTTTTGGGGGCATATCAAAGCTGTGATGTATCAGGCGATCCAGAAACACTAGTAGGCGGAATAGCTGTGACATCTGACGAATTTTTACACATGTCTGGGGTATTTGAGCGAGTGCGCCAAGGCTTTATTCGACGGTGCAAAGTCTGTATTTAATGTGGTGGTGGCGTGTTTGAACATCTTTTGTAACCTATTACAGTGAGCCCTGTGCATAATAAAGTGTATTACGGCTTAACAGAATGTCATTGGTATTGACTCGGGATCGTGTTTGGGAACATGGGTTCCTAGTCGAAAGTTACTCTATTCTGTCTACTCTTTCTGTTCCTTAAGTTTTTCAGTAGCCTTTTGAAGCACCCAGTATACAGCTATATTCTGTGTTTACAATTTACAAAGCAGAAGGAAACATGCGTTACTAGCACTACAACGAAAAAGCAAATACGCTTCGAGTTTGAGGTATAGTGTTTTGTATATGGAATGAGTGAACGGATTGAATCGCAGCTGAGTAGTGTGAAATAAATATAGTTACTAATCCTTCTCATTCTGTACTTAGACTAGCAGCATTTTGAGTGTGACAGCAGAACAGTCATATAGAATCCCTAGTAAAGAAATGCTAGGTAATTGTGCTATTCTCGGAATTTCAACATCGGTGACCATAAAAGATAAATTATTGCATTACTCCCCTAGTGCGCCTTGTCTTTAGGGACAGGGAGCACTACACCGCCGCCATCACCGCAGGACTCACCCTCTTCGGCCGGCACATTCGAATCGAATGTAGCCGGACCGAATGGCACCGGCCGTGCCGACGTTGTTGCAACTTCGGGCACAATGAAACCACCTGCGTGGCAACACCCAAATGCCACTACTGCGGTGCAGCGACCCTAACGTCCTCCTGCCAGCAGCATGACCTCACGCGCAGACAGAGGTATTGCGCCACCTGCGGCAGGCGGGACCACTACACCGGGCAGGCTTGCTGCCCGTCTTACCCAAGGCCGCATATACTCACCGCCACACCATCGCAGCCAGGACCACCGCCTCCTCTTCAACCGCAGTCATCAGCAGCAACAACAGCATCAGCATCCACACCAGGGACACAGACCTACGCCACAGCCGCAGCCTCACGTCTTCCCACTGCCGAGGTCGAGGGTCTCCATACGGAGGTCCGAAGCCTCGACAGACGCCTGGGCAAGATAGAAGACGCCCTCCACCAACTCACCACCGCAGTCACCACATTCATCGACACCGCCCCCAACACCATTACACAGCTTGACAACACTGCAACCGAAGACATAGTCCGGAACATCAAGAGAAACATCCACACCTCAAGGCGGGCAACCACCAAGAAGCTGTCCGCCATCACCCGTCAGCTCATCCATCATACAACAGGATTCAACGCCGCAGCGAGACTTCTACATGAGCTTCGCGCGGCAACCATAGAGAACACCGACATTCTCGAATCCTGCCAGCGCAAGCTGGCACGGATCGAGAACGAGGACACACCCACCCGCCACGAAGTTGGACGTCAGACGAACGTCCAACTCACACCCACGGAGATTAAGGAGATTTTCCTTGTGCCACACTTTGGTGACACAGTGCCGCTACGCGAGCAATACGCTCAGTATGCGCCGGAGAACCACCCTTTGCCTCTTCCCGGACTAGTCACCGGTATGCAGCCTCAACCTCCGCCACTTCAAGAAGACCACGCTAGCCGAGAGCGCCGTTGAAACACTGCGTGCTACACTCAGGGCCTAGCCATGGGTGTAGCCCAGAAACAAGACCGCAAAGCCGCTCCCTTCTCACGAAGGCAGCGCATCATTACCGCAAATAACGCAGGTGCTTATGCGGTACTGCGCAAAACCCCCGAAATGACAAATAAAGAAACGTGAAACTTGGTCCTTCACCCTTATTCCCTTCCAGGCGAAATAAGCCAATCTTTTTCCTTCCCACTCTTCTTCTGTCGCCCCTTTCTTTAAAAAAAAAAAAAAAAAAAAAAAAAAAAAAAAGACCTCTTAGTGTTCAAGCCTGGGCTCAGTCTGAGCTCTCGCGGATCTCTAATATACGTATATATTGTATATATTAATTAGAACATGTTATTTAAACAATTTTAAATGGCTATTGTTACATGCAACTGCTAATTAATGAGAAACAGCGTTAATGCTTTGTGTTTATTATTTGCAGTATATCAATGCAGGTGTGGACAGAAAATGTAAACGTCCCACTAGAGAGAATAACAGCCCTATTCTTTTCGTACAGCACAACTTACAATGGACTATGCGATTTAAAGAGACGACCTAACATGTGGCAAAGTCTAAGGTTACAGTCGACTGGCTTTCATACTATAGGGAAGTGTGTATCCATTATATCCGGGCTGGGCAACTGGTGCTCAGAGAGCGCAGATTTCTCACGATCTTGACTGATAGCTGTACGTTTAGCACGTAACAAGAAAATGTAGGTTACTCAAGGTATCGCGCGAGTCGCCCAGGCCTGCATTATATGGACACAGTAGCGACCAATAAATTGGCAGACCTAAACTGAGTGTAGAAATTATTGAGGAATCAGTAGTGGGCAAACACAAATGCAACAGAGGACCTCTGACTTATGGAAAGGGGGGTAAGCATCCATTGTTCTTGAAGCCCTGGTTACAACTACAGCGCGGAGTCCTGTGCGATCACATACGATACAGGTTAGTTGGACACGAAATATGAAGTCACCGGTACCACGCACAATCGGACTGTAAACGCATGCAGCTGTTTACGTGCTCAAGTGGCAACAGTAATACGTATGTGCACCAGAGGAAATGCAGCGCTTAGTGGTCAATGCTCGCGCTCTGCGCTGTTGCCAAACGTATTAAGCGCGTAGCAGAGGTAAGTCCGTATATCAGAGCACGTTGTACACGTTAGCCACGCGCTGCCCATGTTTCCGTAAATAAGCCACATGGCAATATGCTTAAAGCATTAAAATCTTACCTTACTTTTGTTAACCTAGGAACCAGTAACTCGTTTTCCAGTTCTGTGGGTGTTTCCGGGAGACTAAATGCAAGTACACCGCCTTTTTGTTCCGATGAAGCTGCTTCACTACAAATTCGTGATACCCTACGTATACTACCTACACCACAACTTCCGCAGTCAGTACCTGCGTTTTTGGAAAATGTACAGTTATAGGTATATTATTATAGGTATTCTGGATTGGAGAGTTTATCTGTGTGTTGCAGACTTATCTGTGTTGAATGCGTGTTAAGTGGTGATAACCATGTGGAATTAAAAAAAGATGTATAGCTCCCGATCTAAGTATAGTAGAGACAGGATTTCTGTACAGTCATGACCAGAAAATAAACTTATGTCTAATTATAAGACTGACATCTACATTATCGGGAATTTATCTGAGCGTGATTAATGAAGGTAATGCTCTCTGTTCAGGCGCGCAAGATACCTGTACCCATATTTGGCAGCAATGAGAGGAGGGGCAAGTGTATGATTGGTTAGTCTTCGGTACGGCCCGCCTTCATATGCCTTTAACTTCTGCACTTCCTTCAAACTTATGGCGCATCTCGCGCAATCGTGCACCCTTTATTTATAACAGAGCTAACATTTTCCTTCCACCTGATCAAAACTTACAGGTACTAGGAAGATACTGTAAGTGAATCCCCAGATATTTTCAAGAGCTCTGCCTTAATAACAAAAGACGTAGGAGAGATCATACCAGAGCTTTATGATCACCAACCAAAGGCTTGCACCTTCAGCTTATAGCAACCAGGCGGTGAATAACTCGAAGCCTATTATGGGTAAGCAAAAGAGTGCAGGCATACATATACCTAGTATGCATTCTTATTATCACTTACAAACAACATCTTGCAGATAAGTGTCATGTTTCTAGTATCAACCTCAAAGTGACTTTGTCACTTTGTATCCGCTGCTGAAATGACACACACGCACGCTCGCGGCTCCTGATCCCATTCCCGTCATTTGGATTTATTTCATACATACACAGATTAACCCTAAACATAACCTATGAGAAATATAGAAAACACTACACCCTATGGTTCGATTTGGCTCGTAAAGCCTAATAGCTTCTACTCGCTTCGTGCTAGTTTTAAGCCAAATAAGCTAACATCCGTTATACTGATTTAGTTCGCACGCACACACAAGCACGCACAAGACGCCCACGCACGCACGCACGCACGCACACACACAAATCCTATACTAACATCGGGTAAATCTGAAAGACACAGACACTGCGTCTCGCTCCGGCCTCACCGTCTCTGCTCTCCTCATACTCGTCTTAAACCAAATAAGCTGTCGTTGCGTCTTCCTATGGCTTCATGGCCTCCGCCCACCTCATACTCAGTTTTAACAAAGTAGCAAATCTGCCATTTATCGGTCTGTTATGCTAGTAACATTGAATGAATCAATGCTGAAGGAACTTCGCTCAAAATGACACATCTTCGGGTTCCAATTTTACTTTCCTAGTCCTTACAAGCGAATTCTACACTTCAGATACTGAAATTGGAGCTCACGCCCAAACAGTAGAGGACCTTTAACCCCACTTAAAACAGTGTTTGTGGCGCTGGTGAAAGGGAATAAGCATTAGTCGGAGCGCTTATGCGAGTTCGTCTGTCGCCGGCACCTTCGCTGCGCTTCCAGGAAACACGTTAAACATCTACAATGAATGTATAGTTCCTATGAAATATTGGTGACATTTTGGACTAAGGCGAATAACCTAAAGTCACTTTTGTCGCACGTTAACGTCACTAAATCCATTTTTCGCAGCGTCCGTAGACGGAAAGTTGGCCATACACTACACCAATACTCCAGAAAATCTCCTTGGTCTTATTATTGGGCTCTTCTCCCACAGTGGTCAGCTACAATTCACCATTCAACCCTGTGTATCATTAACTTGCACTACCAACGTTATCGTGCCCAAACTTCATGCCAAATAAATTTCCGTTTCAGCAGATTTTGGCCAGTTGAAAGAAGAACAAGTGGTTGATGTATTTCAGTTTTCACTAGCAAAGAATAGTAAATTATGGCGTAATGCCGATTATGGTGCACGCGTTAGCATATTGGCGCCTTATAATGATAAGCTTCAAATTTTGACCCCAAAACGAAACAGTTATATCCTTGGAAGCTGGACTTCCTAACCCGCAGTTCTGTAGCACGAATCTGAAATGTATTTTGTATTTACAAATTGGATTATTCAACAATTGGATATAAATTAACTTACATTATGTACATCCCTTAGATATAACACACGAGAGCATTAATTCTCTCATCTAATTTTGCCAGCTTAATTGTTACGGATTATCTGCGTAAGCACGCTGGCAGTGGGTTGTGCGGTACACGTTCCGTACATTCTGTCCCTGCATTCACAGAAAGCGAACACATAACACTTCAATATACACCGAAACTAGCATGCTTATTTGGCATAATTACAGCACACAAATAATGGATGTGCGGAGTTTTAGTAGAGGAATTGTTTATACATAATTTTAGATTTATGCTCCAAAAAGATTTATTGCCTGTGTGCTAGATTTTCACTATAGAGCGAAGATGAACCTCTGCTTCGGAATTCTGTTTCAGTGCCAAGTCAGTGCAAGTCAATAGTTCCGTAAGTTGCTTTGCTGTTAACAATAGTTCTCGTGTGCTAAAGGAAACGTAACATCAGAAGCGCACTATATCTCGCGATCCTTGGCGCCCCCCAGAAAGGTTTTACGATAAAAACTTGGCAGGTAAAGGCCAAAATTTCTCTAGAAACAAACCACATAAAACCTGTACACAACGGACATAAGAACAGCGCCGAAGAATTGATAAAAATGTTCAACCCCACGAGCGAGTCGATAACACACCAGAATGAGCATCAGCGTGTCCATAAGTGTAACTTACTGTTGTTAAAATACAACAGTCAACTAATGCGGACAGCAAGTCTGTTACCGAAGTCAAAGCATTACGGAAATGCCATACACGCAAACGCGCTAGAACCACCTGCTTGCGACGACAGAGAGCGAGAGAGGTTTTTATCTCACCCAACTTATTTATCCACGGAGCGCACCAATTTTCACATCGCGTCGCGTCACATCACGTCACGTCACGTCACCGCGATAGAATTGCACGGCGCAGAAAGATGTTAAAATCAACTACAGGAACCTTGGTAGTTTAACCCATAGGAGCTAAAACCGCAGTCTTCCCTGGTATCTCCGCATGGCCAGGGATCCATACATTCATTATGCAAATGCCAGCTTCAGCGAATGAACGCAGTGGTTCCTGGATTCGCAGTAGAAATGGGTGATAAGCATACAGTCCTTGCAGGCTCTAGATACACTTAAAGGAATACCAGAGTATAACACTAGCAGGCACGTTTTGCTGTTCGATATACAACAGAGACTACAATAACTTAAGTTTCAGCAGTAAAATGAAGAACCGCAACGGAAGGTTAAACATACGCGGGTTGAACTTCTATACGAAGGCATGGCACATGCCTTGTTCGTGCACGGAACCATCTGTGCAGTAGGAATAATGATTGATAACTTGTGACCGAAGCTCAGGGAAAGAATGTCGCAGAACCAAACCCGACGCCAATGACTTCAAGAAGTGAAGCTGGCTTTTACCCCTACTTTTACCCCTACGGTGGATAAGTGCACCAGAGAAATGCCTAAATCATGTAGACGCCTGCGAAAACAAATCTTCTGGCAACAACGCCTGTGAGTTTGCCTCGTGTTAAAAGAAGGTAAAAGAAACCATGCAGTGGCACTGAAGATAAACGACAGTGGTAGTGTCTAAGAAGAACATCACAGCGATAGTGCAGCGTATGTTCAGTAGCTTCCGCACACATGCTGGTTGCGAGCTAATGGGAAACGTACTAGAAGACAGTCTGATACCCCGACGATGTACGCCGTTCAGCAAAATAAACGGCTACCAGAAGCATAAACATTGCACCTAAAATTAAACTAGCAGCGGATCAACGCTAGGTGCGGCCTTAGAAGTATTGTTCGATGAGTCTTCCGGGAGGTGCCGGATAAAGCCCGCAAAACAATAAAGAATTGATCACATCGTGCTATAAGGTAAATAATTTGAGAGGGCCAGTCAAGTCTACTCTCAAATGTTAGACCCAGGAATTTCAAATCCTCAGTGAAGTTATGAACATCTGTACTCAACTGTAGTGAAGGTGGAGGAAACTAACGTAACAACCTCCCGTAAATAAAAGTTTACGCAGACGCGTTTCTCGGTAGGCATAACAACCATATGAGAACCTCCAAGTATTCACATGCTCGAGAATGCACTGAATCCAACGTTCTAACACATCGGTGCGCCGAGAACTACAACACTACAAAATCGTTAACGAAGACAACGATACTCCGGAGGAAAGATTCAGGGATTAGAACAGTAACTGCTTTGGCGAATAGAATGTCCATGGTGGCATAAAGGCACAGAAAGTTATCACCGCAATAAGTGTCAAATAGTGTAGCCTACTCCAAACGGTGAACTAATTGTGGGGTGCAGGTGGTAAGACCGAGATGGGTAAACGAATTAGTGGAAGCAGAAAGGATGGTGAGGTTCACCAATGTTTAAAACCGACTAATGAAGCTGGTGTTCTAATAAATTGGGGAAGTGTTCCACTTGGGTACTGAGGCCGATGTATATTAAAATCTCCCAAATGTAAATAAGGCCAATGAAGTTGAGAAGGGTGAGTTAAGTTTGCGGCAGCAATTGAAGAAGTAGAAGGATATAGACTGTATAGCGAAAAAGCTGGTACAATAATTTGTACAGCGATAGCTTCCAAAACTGTAGTCGAGGGGACTGCCTTGCAATGCATGCTACTGCGTGTAAATATCATTATCCCGCTATCAGCGGGACATCAGAGTGTAACAAACAACAATGCGAGTCCTCAGGTAGGAGTAGGTAATCCTATAATCATACCAACACAGGATCATTGGAGCTGCAATTCAGTTCTAGCTATGGAAGGCCACCATTTAAATGAAGAGTAGACAGAGTAGAAATAAGGCACTCAGTCCTCAGGTAAAGGCCTGGAATCCTATATTCATACCAACAGGACCACTGCAGCTGCAATTCAGTCCCATGTGATCGAAGGCGACGCGCATTCAAATGAAGAATAGATCTAGTAGAAATAAGAATGTCTTAAGTTCACTTAGACGTGTTCAATTTCGTCTATCCTTCCAGCTTGGGCTTGCTGTCGAGGTTGCAAGTTGGTCATGTTATATAACCCCCGTGCTCTCCATTATACCCCATCTGTAACAACAATGGTCATATAGGCGGTCCTTTACCTCTGGAACACATTGGACAGCAGTGGTGTTAATTCGTATTCACTTATTATTGCACTTGTGGTTTCCTTTGATTTTATACATTATACTCGGCGCCAAATAAGAAGGGAATTGACAGTTGCTACCCACGTGGTGGAAGGGTCTAAATGAACAGGAGGGGATGGGTGCGTCATGACGATCGTCATGGTAACGAAAAGAGGAACCAATTATAGCTAAGATGTATCCATTGCAATGCTAAACGCTAAACCAGTGTTGTCGATATTTAATACGTGATTAACATGTGCCTGACCTGCAATCTAGCAGTAACATAAACTGTGCGTCTTATCTTGTTTTCCCTGCAATATATACAATGTCTCCCTCCAGCTGCAGCTTGCAATATCTGTATCAGAGATTGCGTGTGTGGTGACAAGTTCGTTTGCATCATTCTATTTATTGTGGTTATTTGCCTTGTATTTTCGTGTGCCTAAATCTGTGTATCTGTGCATATGTTGTGAGCATTTACAACTGTTTCACCCTTTTAATGAATAATTAATAAAATTAATAAAATAAAATATTGACAAAGACAGCGTAGCCAAACGATAAACTTTAGGTACTCAAGAAGTGAATGAAATTGTACTTGGTAAGGTACATATCCCAATTAAAGGATTATGCAGTTGATGGTATTGCTGAAGAACATGGTCACAAAATTGTTTGGTGTCGCCCTTTCCTAGTGTACTCCGATTTAATTAATTTGGGCCGAAGTAAAGGGTTACATTGTGCGAAACAAAGATTTCACTGTGTCGTGTGTAATAAAGCTACATCAATAAAAAGCAGAAAAATGTGAACAAGTGGTTACCGATACAAAGGGCGTAATAACTGCAACATGGGAAAATGGAGTCTTAGAAGCAAGGATAGTACACTTTGTCATTTCCGCGGGCAATTGGCAAAAACAGCAATAATGCAAGCGAGTCGGATATCAGCGGCATTTCCCATTACAGTATTTCACAGGTATGTTTCTTTTGTTAACATTAATCTTTACAGTGATATAATACCTCCATATTCCATCCTTTGCGTGTAGGTGAACTATTTTACTATTGTTTTCGAATACGAATATAAATTATACCTGCTCTACATTCCAAACGCAATCCAACCGTCTGCTTACACATAATGCTAATGCGCTCTCCACATGGCGCGATAAGTGGCAACCTCGCCTCTCGTGCACCACCAGCTGTCTTGTTTGGCACCGATAATAGGTCTCTCTCTCTCCCACACGCACACACGCACACACACACGCGCACGCACACGCACGCACGCACACACACACACACACACACACACACACACACACACACACACACACACACACACACACACACACACACACACCTTTGCACTTTCATTCATACTTCCAAATTCTTGGGAGGACAGACAGAGCCTCCTTAACCCTCCGTTCCCAAAAACCCCATCTCTTTTTCTGGCAAGACTAGGAGTTTCTCTAGAAATAAAGACTGAAATGTTACATTAAACCTTGTTTTCGACTTGGCTACGCTGCAAGCCGGTATACTGTCGGGACACCGCAGTATTAGGGGGATAGTTCATGACAGTGACGTCACTCCAAACAAGTAAACGCTGACAAACTATACTAGTGTTTTTAATTGATAGACAGTGAAGTAACAGAATGTCTTATTCTTTGGAATTTATCTTCATTTGCTTAATTACATTAGATAACTCGTGTGTTACATTCAATTATGGAGCTAATTTTAAATGAAGTGTTGACAATTCAATGGTTTCATATTCCTTTCCCAGGACGCTAACATGAAAGAGAGCTGGACGGCGGCAGAGATCGGCACATTATAATACGCAGCCGAAGCTACCAAACATTTAAAGGTGGTCAAAGAATGAAACAAAAAGAAAAATGTTAAAATGATGCTCACATTGCAAAGCTTCAAGCGTCTTTTGTCAAATGAGTACAGGCGAAACATGCATTAAGGCTGTGATGCTCAGGTTATCGTAAAATATCAAACACTGGTTTTGCTTAATTTAGATTTATCGGAGAATATTATGGATCTTCTAATAAGGGAAGCAAGTCATTTTAACAAACAAGCTATGAAAACAGATCACCAATTAAAGGCACAATATGACAAAGATAGTTTAACTGTAAATTTACAAGGAATTCAGCCTGCCCATTATATAAGTTCACACTTCACCCCTGCAAATGAGCTCGTGTAGGCAACAGGCTTCGACACTTATAGAACTCTTGTTTACATTAGAGCTGCGCACGCGATGTCTGTTCAGAATAGCCGACAACCAGCTGGCGCACAGGGACATTACTGAAGTGCGGTGTTGGCAAATACCTAGCAGCTTAAACCCGCTTTTTTGCGAAAACTATGAAGGGGAAAAACTCCCATAAAACATTTCAACCGGCTTATCGAGATATATTTTTACTCTTAATTTGGTACGTCAAGAACCTTCCACCCTGTATTTATATCCTAAAACGTGCTACATTTAACAATGGTGTGGCATGTAACAGTAACGCACTTTCCGACAGACATTTGTTTCCCCAGGAGAGCCGATAGCCAACAATTTTATCCTCAGTTCGTACACACTACTTTTGCCGATATTTTGCAATATGATAGTATTTAATGAGGACGATATTGAGAAACTAGGGAATGGTTTACAAGGAAAAACAGTATTATTGAAGGGAAAAGAAAAAAGAAAAAAAAACACCCAAGTGCCGTAAAATAATATCCACGAAGCAGCAAGGTATGGAAAGCTCTTGGCGTCAAAATATCATGCTCAGATCAGGTTAGCAAGATCGCAGAATCAAGGAGGGGGTTGGACTAGAGCGTGGAACTCCAGAATGGCTTCACTAGGAAGGGAGGTATAACCGATAGTCACATGCCGCAAATTTACAGCGCGTAAAATAATCTCATGCCTGATAGAGAGACCGCTGAGCATAGCTAAGTATGTCATACCCAATATAGAATGAGACTCTGATAACCACTGCAGCTTAGGAGTGACCACAAATTTAAAGGTAACTACATTTCTGTTCGCTTTTCGAATAACACATGTTATATTGACGTTATTGCTAAAGCAACACAAAAAAGAAAGAAAAAAAGGACAAGAGGAAATTAATAAAATAATACACAACTTATGGAGACCGAATTTGTGGTAAAGGAAGGATTAACAAGAGAGGTTAGTTGGGAAAGGTGAAGAAAAATAGGCATACTCACAGAATCTGTGATAGATCGCGAGTTGACAGTAGTGCTTCTTCAGAAAAAGGCTGCTGCCCTGCTTGCTGTGTGAATATAGGATGTTGGTGCAAGATATGTTCACGATGTATTATTTTCACTAAGATGTCTATTATATAAGTTTACATGCCAGGGTTACAACATGAATGTCAATTGAGTGAGACCCATCACATATACTTTTAAAAGAGTTCCACATCTTCCTCTTCCTCCTCTTCCTCTTCTTCCTCCTCTTCATCCTCCTACTCCTCTTCCTCCTCTGCATCCTCCTCCTACTCCTCTTCTGCCTCCTCTTCCTCTTCTTCCTCCTCTTCATCCTCCTACTCCTGTTCCTCCTCTGCACCCTTTTCCTACTCCTCTTCTGCCTCCTCTTCCCCCTCTTCTTCCTCCTCTTCATCCTCCTACTCCTCTTCCTCCTCTGCATCCTCCTCCTACTCCTCTTCTGCCTCCTCTTCCTCTTCTTCCTCCTCTTCATCCTCCTACTCCTCCTCCTCCTCTGCACCCTTCTCCTACTCCTCTTCTGCCTCCTCTTCCTCTTCTTCCTCCTCTTCATCCTCCTACTCCTCTTCCTCCTCTGCACCCATCTCCTACTCCTCTTCTGCCTCCTCTTCCCCCTCTTCTTCCTCCTCTTCATCCTCCTACTCCTCTTCCTCCTCTGCATCCTCCTACTCCTCTTCTGCCTCCTCTTCCTCTTCTTCCTCCTCTTCATCCTCCTACTCCTCCTCCTCCTCTGCACCCTTCTCCTACTCCTCTTCTGCCTCCTCTTCCTCCTCTTCCTCTTCTTCCTCCTCCTACTCCTCTTCCTCTTCTTCCTCCTCTTCATGCTCCTACTCCTCTTCCTCTTCTTCCTCCTCTTCATGCTCCTACTCCTCTTCCTCCTCTGCACCCTTCTCCTACTCCTCTTCTGCCTCCTCTTCCTCTTCTTCCTCCTCTTCATCCTCCTACTCCTCTTCTTCCTCTGCATCCTTCTCCTACTCCTCTTCTGCCTCCTCTTGCTCCTCTTCATCTTCCTCCTTTCGTCCTCCTCCTCATCTGCATCCTCCTCCTAGTCCTCTTCCTACTCCTCTTCTACCTCCTCTTCCTCCTCCTCCTCATGATCCTTCTCTTCATCCTCCTCCTCTTCTTTCTGCTCCTCTATCTTCTTCTTCGTCTTCTTCTCGATAGGTCGCACATTAGTTTCATTTTATTTCATCGATAATCTATAAAACGCACATACGAATCGTTCCAAACGTAATTAATAATAATAATAATAATAATAATAATAATAATAATAATAATAATAATAATAATAATAATAATAATAATAATAATAATAATAATAATAATAATAATAATAATAATAATAATAATAATAATAATAATAATAATAATAATAATAATAATAATAATAATAATAATAATAATAATAATAATAATAATAATTGCGAGGAATGTGCTGACAATAGAGTTATAGAATTGCAGTGTATTTACAACGCACGCATGGAGTAAAGCAGACGGAAAAATCTTATTAATACCACAACCAAACGCAAAAACTGGTATGGTTTCTATCAGATGTCATCGTGATGTGGCAGGTATCAGAAGAAAAATTAAAATATGCAAATAACGCACACCAATGCATCTGCTGGTTTTCGGCACATAAGATAAGAGAGGAGATTGATGCGATATATTCTGTTTGGAAATCAGTTTACATTTCTTTAGTCTAAGAAAAACCAAAGATTACATACGGTACAAAGCAAGGGCAGACACAAGGGGAAGCACAAGCGGAGATCATTCCTCCCCAATCAAAGTTTTAATGGCCACTCAACTGCTTCAGTTCACATTCACAGGCATATGAAACTAACGTAGAGAGGCTCAAGAGAAAATTCTCAAAAACATTCTATTTGTTTCTATGATTTAAACTGACTAAATTGGAAATCATGTGAAAACAACGTCACTGGGCTCTGTTGGCTCTAGTACCATGGTAGCCTCTGTTCGCAGAAACGACGGGAGTTTTTCACCACGTCTCGATTATCATTAGTATATTCGATAGCGTAAAGAAATCTATTACTAATATACCGATTCAAATATAACACTGATACAAACACTGAATGGACTTACTAAGGAACCTAAACGCGTAACAGAAACGCAATATCCTTGTGCCCACGTAGTTACAAATGTTGGAGCATAATTAACGAAACAGACACGACAGACAGACAATTATTACAAATTAGGTGCTACACTGATCACCAGTGATGCTACATTTGAAGTTGCATACGTAGTATGTATGCCCCACAAAATTTCAAATTAATTTCTTCTTCACGCATTCTAAGATCCAAGTTTCAAGGAAGATGTATAGTCGCGAAGCCGACAGATATACTGATACTGTGCCCCTGCACAACCGCACCCGTCCATTGCTTATTTATCTACTTCCTGTTGCAAGGTATATAAGGAAGGGTATATTTTACTTTTTAGATTAACACGAATTGTGTAACTTAGTGCTCACATTAAAACGCATTAGAAGTAAACGGAAGAGAACACGACCGGCCAATTATGTTAAAATATTCAGTCTTTCATTAAATGAACAGCCGTGGGAAAAGTGATTGAGCGTATTGGGAGAGCGGAATATTTCTAAGTCCCACGTCATGTTGTAGCGCGGTTTACACAAGTCCATATTTCCAACATGCAGCTGAGTCTATTCATAGTCTCTGTTCCATTTGTCTGTCTTGATGTGATGTAGTGTAAGGGCACTCACCTACATGGTCATTTGCACCCTTATAAAACGGATCATGGCAAAAGCGAGAGATAAACTTCAATATAAAATCAAAATACTAGCAAAAGCAATAATATAGATAAATATACCGAAGAAATTAGGCAAAAACCAAAATTAAAATAAAGTTATAAAAGGATCCAAAAGGAATAAAAATATAGATATATAAAAGTCTAAATCCTTAAATCCACTACCGCCTGTGGTGCCGCATGTAGTAAAAGAGGGTGTTAAACACTACCGAAAAAAACTTAAATCTACGTTTATCATTCCAAAAATTTTAAAAACTTTTTTACCGCTTGGTTATCGACTGCGAGGATCCCTGCAAGTTTGACAGGCACCTGTAGAGACTCGAAGGACCGACAAACAGTAGTCGCAGCGGACAAAGTGGTGTAGGGTCCCATTGAAAAATTAAAACTGCATAAAAGTGCAATGGTCAAGGCGGAACCGAGCCAAAAAATATCTCCTTGCGACGAGATACGCGAGAGGAGGTTACCCAGTTTATCGGAAGTTCACTTCTCAAAGTTTATTACAGCGGAGAGCTGACCACTCTTCGGACAGCACCGCTCTCCGCACTTCACACCTAAAGTCTTCCGAAGTAATATAAGAGATGGTAATGCTGGGTTCTGTGGTTGCCGCCTTGCTGCCAAATCTGCCATTTCCTGCCCCAGCAAACCTACCTGACCAGGAATCCATGCAGACATGTTAATGCCAGAAGCGTATAAAACATGGCGGGAATCCTGGATACGCTGTACAATAGAATGGTAGTTGTACAGCTCATTAAGGGTCTGAAATGCAAAAAGAGAAACACTCAAAAGTATGCAGTCACCCAATTTATGGCGGCGCACATATAAAATGGATCGGCATATTGCATACAGCTCTGCAGTATAAATGGAAGTGCTATTACGAAAACCGAATGTATGTAATTCGGTTCCATAACTATAAGCACATCTAACACCACTGATGCTCTTAGGTTCATCGGTGCAGATCAAACGTCGGTCAGTGTAGCCTGACAAAAATTCTAAGAAGCAAGTGCAGATATAGAGATTGGCATCGTGGACCTCCGGTGTACGGTCATCCAAATATCTACATGTGACATGCTACGCAACCAGGGGAGGGGGGGGGGGCGGAGGTTGAGACTGTCCTTTGGAAAACAAGTTAGGCATTTCAATAGCGAGCTTCTTTAGAAGCTCCCGGAAACGAAACCGCGCTGGCTTGGGACTATGGGGGTTCTTCTTATATCGTTCGCTTATCAGGTGTTGAAAAAGTAAACGCACATGGGCGCAATAGGCATACATCACGCCGATATTGCAGAGGAGGTTCTGCCGATTCAGCGAAAAGGCTCACAATTAGGCTAGTTGAAAAAGCCCTATTGCCATACGAATGACCCGATTATGGACTGTGTCTAATCTTCCGAGCACAGATAGTCGTGCTGAAAAATAAACGATTCATCCACAGTCTGGGTTGGATCGGACTAATGCGCTATACATTCGTAACACAACTGTACGATTCGCTCCCCAGGATTTGCCATTTAGTACCCGCAAGATGTTCAGGAAACGGTTACATCGTGCATTTAGCTGCGCTATATGCGAATTCCAGCCTAGCTTCCTACCGAAGATCAACCCCCAGGAAACGCGTTTGATCTGAGAAGGGAAGTGAACCCGTACCAAAACGGAGCAAAAGTGGTAATCGCCAGAAATTAACGTAGAATGACTTCTGAGTTGAAAAAGAAAAGCCTTTCTTGAGCTCCATTCTCGAGGATAGTCTAAACATTGTTGAAGGCGCCATTCCAAATACGGATGCGCTGAAAAGTACAATATACACCGAAGTCGTCTACGAATAGGCATTCACAAAGCTCCAGGTGGAACACATTTCCACATGAAATTAATTGATATAGCAAACAGCGTGACATTTAATACCGATTCCTGAGGAACTCCGTTCTTCTGAACAAAAGGGTTAGAAAAACCCTTACTCGGAAAACGCGGTCCTTCATAAACTCCTGAATGAACAGTGGTAGGGGTCTATGTATGTCCCAGGTGTACAGAGAACGTAGTATCTCTGCTCACTAACATGTATCATATGCCTTCTCGAAGCCAGTTGACAGTTCTTCGTAAATCCGTTCACGATATGTGTCAACATCGAAACAAGATGGTCCACAGTTGAACGACATCGCCGGAAACTACACTGGATATTAGTGGGTTACGAGTGTTTAACCACCATACCAGCCGTTCATTGAGCATTCGTTCCAGCACCTTGCAAACACAACTGATGAGAGAAATTGGACGGTTGCTACGGGAAGATGACCATTTCCAGTTTTCAAATTAGGTACTAGAGCGGCCTCCCACCATTTTTCTGGAACACTACTGTCAACCGACACAGAATTATAGACCTTGAGCAAGATTGCCTTTCCTTCAAGAGAGAGATGTAATATTTGTACTTGAATAGCGTCTGATGCTGCTGATAGTTGCGAAGATAAGAGTGTTCTAACTCAGCATGCTGAAAGGGCGATTGTAATCTTCTACGTTTCCAGAACGAAACGCTTAACTTGATATTCCGTCCCAGTCTTAATTGGAAGGAACTCAAGAGAGTAGGTATCCGAGCTAGACACTTGAGCAAAAGCACTTCCAAAGGTTTTGCGCACATCAAATGGATCAACAGCTCTTGTAGCAGTTTTAAGGCACGCAATTGGCTTGTGGGCCGATTTTCCGGCTACACGCCTTAACTTATGCCATACAACCGAGTAAAGGGAATGTCGGTTAAATGAAACTAGAAACTTCCTCCATGATGTCTTTTTGCTATGCTTAATGACTTGTCTAGGCCTCGCGCGTTTTCTTGCATTGGGATTAGGTTACCGGAGTGGGGTGATGTTGGGAAACCGTAAGAGCAAGCTAATTCTTTCTTGGATTCCGGTATGGGCCGCGTTCTTTTGGCTTTTTAAAATTATGCCGACGTTTCGCCGTAAACTATCTTCGGCTTCTTCATTGGGCGATTGCAAAACTCATCCAACTAGTCACTGCCTACCCTGACTGGCCTCAGTATAATTTTATCAAGCCAACAGGACGCGGCCCATACCGGAAGCCAAGAAAGAAGTAATGGACAAAGGCCTCGGAAATCTACGTAATTAAATGAGAGCGTGCCTTTGAGTATGAATGGTATTCCCTCATTCATACGTTCACCAAGGGACAGAAATCGATGGAGTTAGGAAGTCGACCGAGGATTAGATTGCTCAACAGCTAAAAGAATCCTCTCGGTAAGATGCTCCACCAAATCATTCAGAGTCGTGTTCGTCTTAAGTAAACAGACAACGATGTAAAGGTTCCATTTGGCATGATCCAAGCGCTATCTAGGCATACGTGTGGAACATGTATCTTGTGTGAAGAGACTTCTAAGACATGGAAAGTGGTCAATAGTGGGTAAATCAAGAGATGGCATTCCATTGTTAGGAAAATGCCGGTTGCGTTGAACAAACTGCGAGATCAAGGTGTGAGAAACTATAAGGAGTCAGGAGCCACTTTGGGGTTCAACTCTGGCTTGTGCGAGAGGCAAGCAGATCGTTGATTTCATGGATAGTTATAACCTAGTTCTCAACATTGGAGAGCCAACATTTCTTTCTGACGCCTTCAATAGTTTCTCACAACTTATCTCGCAGTTTGTTCAACACAATTGGCATTTTCCTTACAATGGAATGTAATCCCTGATTTACCCTCTAGTGACCCACTTTCCATGTCTTATTAATCTCTTAACACAAGATACGCGTTCCACACATTTGCCTAGATAGCGCTTGGATTATGCCAACTGGAACCTTTACACCCAGTTGGCTGTGCTTATTTACAACGAGCACGACTCTGTGAATGATTGGGCGCAGCATCTCACCGAGAGGATTCTTTCGGCTGCTGAGCAATCTATCTCGCGGTCGACCTCCCACCCGGTCGATTTCTGTCCCCTGGACGGATGAATGTCAGAAATGCGCTTCGTGCTCGTAGGCGTGGATTTGGGTTTACCAATGTTACCCTACATTGGATAACCTAAACCAATACAAGAAAATGCCTGCCAGGTTTAGGCAAGTCATTAAGGGTAGCAAAAAAGACATCATGGAGTACATTTGTAGGTTCATTTAACCCACATACACCTTTCTCCGTTGTAAGTGAGAACTTAAGGTGTGTAGCCGGTAAATCGACCCGCAAGCGAATTGCGGGCCTTAAAACAGATAGAGGAGCTGTTGTTGTTGTTGGTGTGGCCAAAACCTTTGGCAGTGTTTTTGCTCAAGTGTCTAGCTCGGATAACTACTCCCTTGAGTTCCATTCCAATCAAGCTTAAAGAAACATCGAACTGATTCTCAGAAACATTTTAGTAGGCGCGGTTATTCAGAATAAGTAATAAGGGAGCACTTGAAAACTCAAAAATGTTTCACAATCTTGCTGTTTACAATGGGTAACATAATGTTTAATGTGGTACACACCAGCTTCTTAAGTAGAGCCATGGAAAAATGATATGAGCGCTGTAACATTTGGAAGTGCATGTTTGAGCGCTCAATAATTTTTTCCGCTGCTGAACATAGCTCAATCATTACAACTCCGGAGTCCTTGATATGCCAGGTTGACAACAAGCGAAACACTATAATTAGATTAAAACTTGGCATTTTATTATGTGATATAAATCGTTCTAAGTACTATGGTAAAATATCAGATAGAGGCCATTTGCAACAACGGTCGTTTTATACGTGCTCCATTTCACTAAGCGGGTATTATCAACAAATAAATATATTAGAATGCTACGTGCGAATGGCACATTAGGAAAGCGTTCTCATTACAGCATGCACTTAAATGATGGCAATACATGGGGCAACAGTTTGAAGTGCTTAATAAAACTATTGATATTAAGAGTACGTATGTTATTTGCCACTTTTCATGTTCTCTGTTCGACCATAGCGTGTTTCCAAGTCATCCAGCTGCCCGGCATCGGATTCAACAACTGTCAGTGACAAAAACAACAGTGAAAGTTGAAGTAAACCCACATTATATACGCGCACGAATAAATGAATTCATTGTTACACAATTTAAATCTAATATTAGGTTAGATACACGCTCCGGGGGCGTCAATCATGTAGTGGAAGCTTTCACCTCTTCCATTGTCTCTGTTCTGTAGTTTGCAGCCTATCACATCTCTTCGGACTAGTACTCGGCACATTCCTTATTATCGGTATTTTCCCATGTACTGTCTATCCTAAAATTTTCTACCGCCCTTATGGTTAAGCAGATACTAATTGATATATCAGTATTGCCAAGTAGTGTTAGCCAAAAGTTGCCAAAATTATATTAAAAGTCGCTACAAAGTCGCTAAATCTAAGTAAATACTATATTTGATTAAAAGGTGCTTATATACTAATTAATAATTTTAAAAAAATTCACTTCCTCAATCAGAAGAAAAATAGGTTGTTTTCCAGCTACTCCTCAAGCATCTCCACAGCAAATGACATTGAAGGTTGCACTGGATGTTCACAGGCCCGTGTGTATGCTTTTATTGTACAAATTTCAGGCCCGATGTTTTGTGAGATTTCGAAAGAGTAACACGTACTTGATGAGATCCTAATAGCATTTTTGCAATACAGTATATCCAGCTACCACATTTGGAGCATTTAAGCGTTTAAGGTTTCGCAACCTTCAGCTGACTAAACAGCCTTTCTACTTCCGCATTGTCATGTGGAAGAGCGGGAATTGCGATTGCCAAATCTACCTGTTTCTTACACGGGTTTGTAGCAATCCACTTGTAGTGTCCAAAAATCCATTGCGGGGAAACGCTTTGGTGTATTGTAACATTTAAGTCACTCCATTGTTTCTCTGTTTCACTTATTAGAGAAGGAATTCAACTGCAATCCTCAAGGAAAATAATTTTTACAGTCTATTTATTTTATTTAACTTTAATAACCCATTCCTCCGCTAGAATATGTTATAAGAAAAAAGAATCGTCATAAACAGTTCAAACATACAGTAAACCTTCGAGTCCCTGCAGAAGAAAGTACTACGCATTGCGGTTGGCGCAACCTAGTTCATCCGCAACACGCAGCCACATCCTGAGCATGGTGTTCCCTGCATTCGTCAGTTCATTCGGACGCATTCAGATCTACTCCCATAAACTTACGAACGTCCCCTGAGCAGCATTCTTTTCTGTCGACCCGCGATCCAACCACCCCACCAGGAATCGAAGTCGTCTATCTCAAGCCCATATTTTGTCATACAATAAACGCTTAAGCAACATTAATTTCAAATCCCACAGCTCCATTTTTTATGCTCAAGTCTTTATTATACTTCGTGAGGAAGCGCTCTTAATTATTGTAGTGATTCCAGGTTTGTTATTCACTACTTGTATAGTGTTTGTTTTGTACTTATATATTATTCTCGTAAATCTGTATAGCGACGTATGCTGAGGGCTGCTGCTAAAATAAGTAAAAACCTCCAATTACTGAATATCGCACAAATTTACACCAAGAGTCACAGTAACATATGTACTCTGGGCCGTTTAACTGCATACTCAAAAAAATAAAAACCTTAATTGTACATAGAGATGTGAACTATGAGCGCTTTTAAATAAAAAATAAGGAAGTGAGGAAGTAAGGGAGTGAGGGAGTGAGTGAGGGAGGGAGGGAGGGAGGAAGGGAGGGAGGAAAGGAGGGGGGAAGGAAGGGAGGGAGTGAGTGAGGGAGAGAGGGAGGGGGAGGGGAGAGGGAGGGAGGGAGGAAGGAAGGACGGAAAGCAAAGAGTAACAAATGTAATTAAATGAATCAGAAAGAAGAGCAACTGTTCTAATATTATTTCGGCGCCCGGTTTGCTTTCTATCAGTGCCGGCAATCTTCAGGGTATTATACCAACCACCTTCGTAAAATAATTGACCTTCTGTTAGTGATTCCCATGAGTGTTCTACGGAATACCAAAGCTGTATAGCTTTCACAGAACCTGGGTTAGCAAGAAAGCCTATTCTTTATTTTCGTCCGATCATGATATACGGGTTTCAAAGCTGGTGACTTCGGAGACATGACAGCTTCTCAAAGATGTCCCGGTGCATCAAAAACGAGCTTTGAACTCTGGCTGACCTCGGTCAGACGGGAGGATAACCTATTCAACATACTATAACAAAATGACAATGTGACGAACCCCACACCTGTCACCAGCGTGACAAGCGACGTTTTCAATTTCTTTTTCTTTCGCTTTATTTCTTCTAAGCTGAATGACAAAAACACACTCCTATTTTAACGTAAAGACTCTACAATTCGTCCTGACCCTGCAACCCACAGCTGTTGTGTCCTTTCATAACCTGGGCACGTGCTTCACTGTCTTTCGGTTCTACGGTCTAACACACGGGAAGACAACTTCGGGCCGTGTGACGTATTTAAACGAAGAGCCAGCCTCTACGTTCGTGTGACGTCAGGCGAGAGCAGTGAATTGCTAGGCTGCCTAGATCAGCGGCGCATGTGTTCAGTTCCCCGTGTTTCACACGGGCTTCAAGATAGGCTTCAAATGTAGAAACATTGTCAACTACGTTTCAGGTCTTTGCGACCCCGTATTCATTGGATGTTAACAATGTTTCTAGCAGGTTGCAAATTGAATTGATAAATTTACAGTGCGACAATTTGCTAAAGGACAAATATAAACACAAGGAAGAATTGGCTGATTTTTATAAGAATGTTCCTCAAAACAGATTTCTGAGGTTTATATGCCCTTGTTACACGGATATTATGTGTGTTTGGTTCTACGTACGTGTGCGAACAATTCTTTTCTGTTATGAGCCCTTCTAAGTTAAAATCCCAAAGCATACAGTGAGATCACAATCTAACATGCAGTCTTTGGTTACAAATGTGCCGTACATTACGTCCTAACATTGACAAACTAGTTAAAGAAAAGCGAAACGGCAACAGTCGGAAAATGTCCACCTAATTGTTCTGTATAGCTCTCGTCTAGCTCAGGCAAAATAGTTATAATTTCTGTTGTATTTGCGTTATAACATGACTGTTCACATAAACTAGAATGGACTCGTATATATGTAATTATTTGTAATCTGACTATTCCGTAATTGAAAGTCAGCATTACAATTGCGATGTCCGGCACGCGATTTCCTCTTCCCCACTGTGACGTCACACGTTCAACTGACCTTTGACGGGAGCACATGAGCTGAGTGAACTGCCGTCACAGCAGCGATACCTTTCTTCCCCTGGTCTAACAGCTAGCGCACATACTCACACCACGCACACACACGCGTGCCCGCACACACGCGCGTGCCCACACACACACACACCACGCACGCACACACACACACAGATACTTGTCTCATTCAACATTTAACGACTCCATCATAAAAAAATGACTCCTCTTGCCATCTCGTCTCACTTATTTTACGCGAGAATGGCGTAGCACATATTCTTCTCGAAATTCACGACGCTGATGTGATCCGGGCAATTGACAGCATCGTTGAACAACAAAACAATTTAATTTTCTCGAAATTCACATTTTCTCAAACCGCTCATAAATAAGCCGGCCACCCAAAGTGTTACGAATAATCCAGAAACGCTCTGTTCTGCCGTGTTCCATTGTTAACGTTATTTACTCGTCGAGTAGTGGTATCAGGTAGCTTGTTCAGGGCTGTCAGGTAGCTTAATCTTGAGTATCTTTGACAGCTGCCGGCCGCCGTCGTTCATGTGTTCCAACATACCTACTCCATCTAGGATTATCCACGCCCAGTCACCACCTGTTGCAGGAGTGGCTAGATACAGTCTGTTCTAGCAATCCCTCTGCGTCTGTAAGCAAACTCAACAGAAGTGCTACTGGCAGTATGGAATGTAACTTCGTCCTAAAAAGATAGTCATCAGTATCCAAGTTCTCGTATAATTCTGGATGTGCCAACCTGTCGATGATCCAGGCGTCGCTTAACCCTTCTTTAATTGCCGCACTGCGGCGTGCTCACAACGACTGCCAACATTACCACGGAATGAAATAAAGCGGCGATTCTTAACATATCCCTTTCCACTCGCACCAAAGAGATTCCCATTGATCCTGTTTAGACACCTAAAGCCGGTAGTCCTTATTGCAGTCTCATTTCTGGGTAAAATGTTGCCCACCTACTCCGGTTGACCGCAAAACACTACAGATGCAACCATCCTTCAGGATAAGGAACCCCCCTCCCCAAAACACACACACACCCACCCACCCACCCACCCACCCACCCACCCACCCACACACACACACACACACACACACACACACACACACACACACACACACACACACACACACACAAAACCACTTATTCAGGTTACTCACCCTAACCGAGATTAAAACTCAAGACCACTTGAATATGAAAAAGACAGGCTAACCCCACACCACAGAGGTGGGCATATGTGCTATGTATAAACATACATAACTAATATGCAAGGTATAAGAAGTTATGGAACATATATGCGGGTTTAATGTAAGAATACGTTTGTGTAAAAAGCTGGAAGCAAGAAAGTATAAAAGGAAACAAACATAATCACCGAGATGTGAACAGGTGCTGACAATTCATACCTACCTTACATTTGTGCTGTTTGTTCCAACCTTAAATAGGCTCTGTTTTCACGTCAAATTAGCCTAAGGCGAAATTAAAATAACCATGCATTTCTTGACTGGGTCACATTTCGAGTTTTAGCTTACTTGATGTCTAACATGGCTTCAGCTCATAGGCTGTGTTCGTCAACCGAATTTTGATTGTTCCTCTTATTTGTGTAACAACTAAAGGTCGGAGGCATGTGCGTAGTATAACATAGTATAACGCGGCTGTTACTATTGTAACTTCAAAGTCTCTAATATCGCATGAACTAACTGAAAATTTTCAGTTCATATCCAGCAATTTTACAATGTTGCCCAAAGCTATTAAACGATTAGAAAAAATTGGGTTTGGATATGTACAAAAGCATAAGCATAATAGAAGACTTAGGTCAGTGCTTTTCAACCTTTTTCATCACACGACCCCCCCTAGTAGCAAAAAATATTTCGCAACCCCCCGACCCTTTTTTTTCATGTGTGTTAAAAATATATAATTCATACAAAAATTTTAGGCTTTTGCGTTATTAGGATTCGGATATAAATATATAATTAAGGGCGTAAAACATATACTTTTAAATCGAATACGTGGCCAATTGATAACAAACAAACACAAACATAATATTAGGGCCGAGACTCCCAGCGCCATCTGTTGGTAACACTCGGAACTAGTACAGGTTCCGCGAAAGGTCCACAAGTTTCGAGACGTTTCGTTACGCTTCGAGAACATTCTCGCTAGAATGCGCTGACCTATAAATAGGGCGGTCGACCGCGGCCACGGCAGTTGAGTGCAAGGCCGCGAAGCAAGAGGAACCGAAAGAAAGACCGCGATAACTGGAAACGATTCGAAAGTGAAACTACGGTGTTATACAGACTGTGTGTAAGGTGCCTTGGTGTTAGAGTAATTGTAAAGTGACTTGTGAGCGTGAGACACGCGCGGTTGAGTTGTTTGTCATTATTGAAAATGGATAAATTCCTGAAAATAGTATAAGAACCATCAACGTCTAGCGGGAGTAGTGGAATAAACAAACAACGTCGTTATGACGAAAATTATTTGAAATTTGGGTTTACTGTGATTGAGAATAAGCCGCAGTGCGTAATTTGCTTGGAAAGTTTGTCAAGAGAAAGCATGAAGCCAACGATGTTGGTACGCCACTTAAACACAAAACATCCTAATGAAAATAATAAACCCGTGGAATTTTTGAGCGAAAATTAAGAGCTCCTGAACATCAAAAACTGCTATAGGACAAAATGTCCAACCTAAATGAGAAAGCATTGCTCGCTAGCTATCGAGTAGCTTTTTGGGTGACTAAAGCAGGAAAGCTTCACCGTATTACTAAAAATTTTATTTTATCAGCGGCTTTAGATACAGTAGAGATTATGTTTGGCAAGCAAGAGGTCGAAAAGCTCTAAGTATACCTCTCTCTGACAATACCATCCAACGCAGGGCAAGCAATATGGCGACTGACATTCGCGATCATGTCATAGAAAAGGTAAAGAAAAGTTCTTTTGTATCCTTGCAATTTGATGAGTCAACGGATATTGCGCGTTGTGCGCAGTTTGTAACTTTTGTGCGTTTTGAATCCAATGAAACATTAATGGAAGAAATACTATTTTGCAAGCACTGACCTGTTCCTTGAAGCTACGCAAGCTATGAATATCGATTGGGCACAAAAATGCATTGTTATTTGTAGTGACGGAGCAAAAGCCATGACTGGTGCGAAGAGTGGATTTATTGCTAGACTAAAAGAGCAGATGCCAAACGCTTGTTGGATGCATTGCTTTCTCCATCGCCAAGCTCTTGCAGCCAAAACTTTGCCAAAAGAATACAGTCAAGTTCTAAATGTTATTATTAATATTGTAAATTCTATTAAAGGAAAAACGCTGCACACCCGAGTGTTTCGAATCATTTGTGAAGATATGGGGATACTACACCGTAATTTGCTTAACCATACATAGGTTAGGTAGTTATCAGTGGCGGTTCCTGGGGGATCACATACTCGCAACTGCACACCCACTAATATTTTCCGCATGTCACCTTTATAGACATGCATATGAGAAAGTCGAATGTCTAACTTTCTTCTATAGGAACTTGCTCATTTAATTTCCCCGCGCCTTCTTTCGCCGGAAGTCAACACAGATAGTTTTCTTGGCGAGAACTTAAAGCAATTTTCCACACTCGAAATGAAGAGGCGATCAAGACAGTGTTGCAGGCGCCATTCTAATAGAGGAATCCGCCGAGAACTACAGTAAATCGCGAAATCACCCACAAACAAGGATGACATGCCAGCAGAAACGCACTCTGCAATGGGATTGATGGCCACAGCAAATAGTCTGACGCTGAGTACCCAGCCCTGCGGTACTCCGTTCTCATGAGTAAAAACACGAGATAACACTGAGCCAATGCGCACTCGAAAGACAGTATCCGTCATAAACTCACGAATAAAAAGGAGCAGGCGAGCACGAATGCCCCAGTTATGGAGTGTACGAATGATATCGTACCTCCAGCAAGTGTCATATGCCTTCTCCAAGTCAAAAAATACAGCAGCCGTTTGGCTCTTCCTCAGAAAACCGTCTATCATTGTACGTGGATAACGCTACTAAGTGGCCTACCATGGAACGAGAGCGCCGAAAACTGCACATAACGTTGGACACCAGATGTTGAGCTTCAAGTCACCACATGAATCTGCCATGGATCTTTTAAGGGCGCTGATGACCTCGAAGTTTGAGCGGCCTTAAACCACCACTACCAGCAGCAGCAGCAGCAGCACCACCACCACCGCCGCCGCCGCCACCGCCACCACCACCACCACCATCACCACCACCACCATCACCACGTGAATCGCCCGCTGATCATACGCTCTATCACCTTACACAGGACACTGGTGGGGGAGATCGGACGATAACTGGAAGGTAGATGGCGATCCTTACCAGATTTTAAAATGGGGACGATGGTGACTTCGCGCCAAGTGGATGGAAAAGTTGAAGTGCACCAGCTATAATTATACACCTGCAATACGAGGAGTTAATCATCGACAGGTGCTGCAGCATTGAAATGTGAATGCTATCCGACCCAGGTGCGGAGGGTCTCGAAGACGACAGGGCCCTCTCCAGCTCCGACAAGGTGAAAAATGCGTTATAAACCTCCCGGTTCGGAGAGTGAAAAGAGACTTTATGCCACTCATCCCGGTTATTGATGGCCAAGGATTCGTGTGGTGTTATGAGCTGGAAACACCAGCAAAACCGCTGCTCAGGGCAGCAATGGCTCTAGGGCAAACTATGGTGCCAGTGTTAGTGCGAAGACCAGGCACTGTAACATATGAAACTGCCGGCCACACGAAGAAGCTTGTCTCAAACAACAGACGATGTTGTGAAGTGAGTAAAGGACTCCACACAGCGGTCCTAGAATACCCTTTTACTGGCCTGCATGATACGACGAGCATTAGCGCGTGAGCGCTTGAAGGTTGCCAGATTATCTAGAGTAGGGCGGCGACTAAATGCCCGTAGCGCAGCTATCCGGGCACCAATTGCCGCCCGGCATTCCTCAGTCCAGACGGGTAAACGCCTTGGTTGCGCAAACGACCGAGGGCTAGCTCGTTCGGCAGAGGAAATGGTTACGGAAGTAAGGTGATTAACCATCTGGTCAACATCTCCAAAGAGACTCTGTTCGAAAACGGCTAAGGTAGTGTAAAGGTCCGCAATGGCGAAGGGTGACCAGGAAAGGTGAAAGGACCCTTCTGGGGAACTTTGGTCTCCTGCAGGCACGAAATCCTGGACGACAATGATCTAGTAAGCAGTTCCAGTTCGGCCTTATGTGCACGTACGCCGTGTATTCCACTGTAGGAGGGACATCCTGAGGCAAATAGGGGAAGCTGTTATCTAAGTTCACTTGTGCGGCGGCTGTCGTTCCAACTTGGGTTTTTAGAAGCACGTGGTTCATGTTCCATAGGCTCCCCAGGGGGAAGAGGGTCAGTCTCATCAGATACCTAAGACAGACGAGATACCTGTTGCCTATAGATACGGCTGGAGGAGAATTCCCCTTCAAACGACTACGCCGTCTGCCATCTTGAGAGAGGGATCGCCTGAGGTGAGGGAGAAGTGGCCGTGAAGGCACACTTTTGAACTTTGAACTAACGGGCTTCTCTAGTAAGAGGAAGATCCTTGGAACCGGCGGAATCAGAAACCGGCAAGGTAATACGAGGTGGAGCGACGGTGATTGGCGCTACAGGGCAAGTTTGAGCGCCCATACCCCGCATTGACACTGGAGTTGAAACTACTGAACTAAAGGTGCAGAACTTCAGGAAAGAAGGCTGGCGTTTGTTGGCTTCGGAGACAGACAGCACCTCCTTCACTAGCAGCTCTTGAACCGCCTTCTCGTCCTGGTAACGAGGACGGTCACGGGAGGTCGCTGGATCACATCCATCCTAGCACCTAGTTGTGTAAATTGCCAAGGTGTAGGGTTGTAATAAAACTAAAGAAAAAAAAAAAAAAAAAAAAAAAAGGAAAACTTATCTCTATTATTAGAACAAAAACTAATCTTGCTTAGTACCTTCCCAAACCTACTCACTTCGACCCAGCTCATAAGACTTTTACTACCAATGATTTCTCAATAACGTGGCCCAGTAGCGCACTCTTGTATAACCCTTTCTTGACCACTACTAGAATTAAGTCTTTTTTGGTATATATTTTTTTTAATTTGACATTGGTATGGAGTAATTTAAATATAGTATATGATATTTGGTTGAAAAAATTAATACTTAATAAAAAAAAATTACCGGGACTTGAAAGTCCCGTTGGGCAATAAAGATGCCTTGGTTTCACCATACAAACATTTGCATAGCATTTCTGGCCGAACAAAAAGCTACTACAAAGCCATTATACATACTACAGTATTTGAATACCAAGAGAACATCTAAGATTTAAAGAAATAAAGTCACCAGACTACCATCTTATTTCTTTATTGGCTAATGTTGAAAAAAAATAAACCTCTACACAAATTTTATACACTGGGCACTTTTTTGTCTTCTAAGTGTCAACATCATGATACATTATAAAACAGTTTTTCTTCTCATTACAGCATAGATGAACGTTACACATCATGCAAATAGAATAAGGCCGAGATTCTATCTTTTGTAAGCTGCAAACCTGACACCTTCCACGACTTTGTGTAAAAACTGGCCAGTGACGACCCCCATTCCCCAATCTTACATCAGCTGGTACAGAGTAGGCACCCTTTCCTCTTTTAGGCTGTGACTCTTTGGGACTTGTGGATTGTGGGCAGGATCTTTTCCTTGTCAGTTTTGTTTTAGAAATCAGTCCTTGAGCAACAGCTCTTCTGAATTCTAACACAGTCATTTTTTTCAAATAATTGATTATTGATAATGTATGCATTCACAAAGGCAATATCAATTATCCCCCAAAACAATCTGTGCCACCACTTCTTCGATTTCCTATTGACACAGTAAAGGGCACGCAATTGATCAGCTTTATCAACTCCCCCCATATTTGCATTATAGTCTTTCACAATAGTTGGACATTTTACTTCAATTTTAGTGCCATCAGGTTCCTTTCTGTGTACTATAGTTTCTTCTGTGCCATGATAGTTGGATGCTAGCAAAATAGACTTATTGTCTATCCACTTGAAGAAACTTATACCAATGTTTGATATCCGATAATCATAATCACCCCTTGACAAAGAGTTGTCAGGCACGCAGACAGGTAGCCCTTTACGATTGGCACGAATTGTACCACAGGCCAAGACATTCTCTATTTTGAGTCGTTCAAGCAAAGCAATGGATGTGAAATAATTATCAAAATACAGAATGAATCCTTTTCCCCACAATGGTTTAGAAAGTTGTAAAATAACTCGTTCTCCCAGACCATATTCAGCTAACCCTTCACCAACTAACTCATCCTTGCCCTGATATACTGAGAATTTTGAAATAAACTCCTTTTGGACTGCTAAACATAACAATTTGTACCCTCGTTTGATGGGCTTCATAGGATTATACTGTTTGAGAGTACTGCGCCCTTTGAATAAAATCATTGATTTGTCAATGCTTAGGGACCTAGTTTCATTGTAGGTTGAAGCATATTGTTCATTAGTAATATCAATGAGACGACAAATTTTGTATAATTTATCTTTGCAGTCCTTTGGTCTAGCTAAGTTATCATTTACATGTATATTACTGAGAAATTCCTCAAACCATCTCCTTGGCATTGCATTGAACAAAAGTGTGCTACACACGAAATGCTTGCAAAGCATACGCTAGTCTGCTATGAGGTACTGCCAATGTAACCAATGTCCACAGTACACTAAACGCCATCGGGACTTCTAAGTCCCACGCAGAAATTTGCATATTGTTCTTTTATAGGATTCATAACATTGCGTAATTATATAAATACATGTTCAAAAATATGTGATCTTGAAGCCACATGTCATAAAAATAAATTATATCTTCACAGAACTCAAAGAAAACCAAATGAATTGGTAGCATTTTTGTTCATGTCCATCTATGAACCAGGTGAAAAGGAACTGAACTTTACTGACATATGTCGCCTGACAGCAAAACTACAATAGATTTGAACGAAGTGCAGAAGTTGGACGCACAAGTCCCGATAGTCAGATGCTAACAAAATGCTGCCAATGTGTTGTTAGCGACCTTTTTTATAGACGGGACTGGAAAGTCCCAATGGTCAAGAAAGGGATAAACTATCAGTTTGTAATACAACTTCTGAATAAGCACAACTGCCAAAATAATATACCCAATAAAGCACAGTGAATAAAATTTAAAACCCTAATTATCAAGCACAATCATCGTCACATCTGATTCAAGGAAGTTAAGATATTACCAATGATAATGGAAACAGCTAACACTACCATTCGGAAAACAGTTGCAGGCCTCGTATACAAACGACTTGTTCCATGGTAAAACAACGAATGTAAAATATCAGTATGTAGCTTTTTTGAGTTATGCTGTGGACAGACAGGCACAGGGAGACACACAAACACACACGCGCGCACAAACACACACACATACACACACAAAAACATGCACGCACAAACGCGTGCTACAGCACCATTTTTAATCATTCTTTTCATTTGAGGACCTCAAACGGCGTATTTCCAGTGTGAAGATGATGGATGGATGGATGGATGGATGGATGGATGGATGGATGGATGGATGGATGGATGGATGGATGGATGGATGGATGGATGGATGGATGGATGGGTGGGTGGATGGATGGGTGGATGGATGGGTGGGTGGGTGGGTGGGTGGGTGGGTGGGTGGGTGGGTGGGTGGGTGGGTGGGCGGGCAGGCGGATGGATGGAAGGATGGATGGATGGATGGATGGATGGATGGATGGATGGATGGATGGATGGAGGGGAGGGGATGAGATAGGATGGTTGGACGAAGGGATGGATGGTCGGGCGGACGGATGGACGAAGGGGTGGATGGACGAAGGGGTGGATGGACGAAGGGGTGGATGGATGGAGTTTCAGGGCCAGTCGACAGTTAGGTCATGTGGACCTGAAGTGAAAAGCCCGCAGTTAGCTGGCTAAAAGGTGAAGGATAAAAGAGATAAATAAACGCGTAAATAGCTAAAGAGCACCAAACAGCACATGAGCGCACTAACATAAAACCCGAAACGTCCATACACTAAAAGGGGTAAAAAGGTGAAAGCTAAAACAGAACATTAAAACTAAACAGTTAAAAGGTAAAACATAATCGGTTAAAATACTAGACATGAAAGATAAAACGTTAAAAAGCTGGAACTAATAAAAAAATTATATACTTGCTTAGCAAACCCAATTTGGTCAGCAAACCGCAGCGTCTTACAGACAGGCACTTGGTCTTCGTCCAACATTGAGGCAAGTGTACACTCCAGGCCTACGGACTGGCGCTCACGAGCGTATTGCGGGCAGTCTATAAGGATATGGGCGACAGAAAGTTGAATGTTACACTAAGGACATACAGGCGCCGGGTACCTCCGCAAAAGGTGCCTAAGAGTCAAGTCGCTCATGTGTGACCTATCCTTAGGCGGATGAGAATAACTTCTGCCCACCTGGAGAGTGTGCGTGGCAACAGCCAGCAAACGGCATGTAGCCTTAGCAGCCCCATCCGCCGCCTAATTGCCGGGAATACCCACATCACCTGGCGTCCAGGTAAAAACCAACTGGTATCCACGAAAGAACAACTGTGAGACGAGTGTCTGTATTTTTACAACGAATGCTGAGGTGCCGATTAACTATTGCAAAGACTGAATGGCACTCAAGAGAGCCTGAGCAGCTCAAAAAATTGTCAAGAACGGGGCTGGAGATAAAAAGTAAAAAATAAAATACAACATACGGCTCGGCAGTAAAAGCGGAACTGTTATCTGGAAGTCTGTACTTGTGAGCCTCACCATTGTATACGAAACTACATCCACCCCCACCCCCACTTGGGATCCATCAGTAAATACCGGAGTGCAAGTCCGGTAACGTCCCAGGAGTAGGTGACGAGTTGCCGAAACACGCATTGAGGGGCTTCGCACAGTCAGAAAGCTCCAGGTCGAACAGCCAGCTGGAGGTGCTAGGGAGGATAGCGGCCTAGAGAAGATGGTTCCACATAAGGCATGCGGAAGTCATGTGTGGTGAGCAGTTCTCGAAAGCGTATTCCACAAGGATGTGATATAGTGGTATTTCGCATATAACGATGGGCGAGGGCTGAACGGATTCAAAAGGATGACCGGGGTGAGCGGACAACTGTGCCACATAGGAACAAAGCAAAATCGAGCGTCGGACAGACAGCGGAAGATAACAGGTTGTGGCGAACGGTTAAAGAAAAGCAGGACAGGTCTAAAACCTGTGCTTTGGCCGCACAATTATGCTGACTGAGTGTGAACCTAATAAATCCGAGAAACGGAGTTCAAACCCGGATATGGGTAAATTTTGTTTTTCCTTTCTTTTCCATTTTGAGAGCAATGTAGTGCTTATGCTTTAAAACAGCAAAATACCACCATCATATGCAGTGCACAGGGTATCATATCTGATGGTTTAGACAGGAGTGTTACGTATTAAAATCAGATTGAAGCTGTCGGTTGGCTATAATTGTCCATGTCAATAAGCGCAATTTTCAGCCTAACGGTTGACTATCTGTGAACAACTCACGAAACTTTATACCAAGCAATAGCACAAAGTACTACGACTCCCCAGGAAGCGGTGCTGAGTATCTACAGTAAAAATTCGTTTACCCCACTTTCGTTTATCTGCATCAGATATGGATATATTTATTTTTTTAATCCAATGTTCATATTAGATAGTAAATGTAACTATGATAACAATAACGTAATTATAAGTACACCAAATATTCACCCTTTAGTTTGATTCAATATACGGTTGCTGCGTAAATCCCTAAAAAAGTTATGCTATTACGTACTGTACTGCAGTGTACTGTAAAATGTTACCTGTTGAGTTTAAGAAAGATTTAATAGTGTCACAAGGTGCTGACGCGGTATGTTTCACCAGCTATACATAGCACTGGAAGGCGTTGACCTTGATCCCTACACCTCCCGCAATCTACTTTTTTCAAACGGCACGTGTGATTAAGTTTATCGTATGTGTTTCAACCGCTTGATTTTTGTCTTATCAGAGTGTTTGGGAGTACAATTCAGTGCACAAGTTTAAAACTGACATAAAAAAGAAAGAAGGTCGTGGTTTCAATGGCTAAAAAGTAGGATGCTCTTAATCACTTGATAAAGGAGAA
>CM060964.1:130933447-130960947 GCA_030765045.1 Tenodera sinensis | reverse complement strand
CAAATGTTCACTGGGACCAGCGAATACTACACATTAAACTGAATGTTCATTTCTCAGTAGGTCACTTGGAACGAGCGCACGATTGGTAAATAATTCGTCTGCTGCACTGGCGTCTCGAATCCCCTCCATGTACAGATTTCTTTTACCGTGTAATACTCAGAAATAACATTCGTTCAACAATTAATAACAACTTTCAAAATAATATTTTAATTTGTAATTGTTTTAATTCTATTTTATGGCATTCTTATTTGGTGTTTCTTTATTGGTTAACTACAGGTAAGTAGTTCTTTAAACATAGCTATAGGTAGGTGCAAATGAAATAAGGATCATTTACACACACTTGAGCACAGAAAACAAGGAAATTACATTACCAGAGTTTCACACTGTAATACTTTCACAATTTGCAGACGTAGAATCATTGTGTCACTAAAAATATCGTCTTGTGACACTGATATGACCCTTGTTCTAATTTTTGGAACATGACTCCTCTAACGAAGCAAGTACTCGAACTGGTGACCTCCTTAGGTAATGCACGACTGGGCATGCTGTTGAATGGAACCTCTGACTCGGTGCGGCATGGTGGTGTCACGGATTTACACGCTACTGTAATACGCTGGCTAAGGGTTTTTGGATTGTCTACCTCCACAGCATAAATGCATTCCTTTAAAATACCCCAGAGGAGGAAGTCAAGGGGTGTCAGATCAGGTGAACTGACAGGCCAGAAGACTATCAAGTGACCAGGATATGCAGTATTTAAATGATTGCATACGATCATCGACTTATGCGGAGGAGCACCATTGTGTTGAAACCACATCGGCATTCGCTCCTGCAGTGGAACAATCTCGAGTAATTAGGGCAGCTCATTACGGAGGAATCCCAGGTAGCGTGCTCCTGTTAGATGCCCATTGAGGAATAATGCTCCAACAAGGTGGTCATCCAAAATTCTACACCAGACATTCACTCCCCACTGCTCTTGGGATGCTGCCTCCCTTACCCAATGAGGATTATTAACACTCCAATGGTGCATATTATGGCGATTTATGGTTCAATGGTGTGGAATTTTGATTCCTCAGAAAGCAGGATCCTGGATACGAATCTATATCATTTGATACTCGCTCTAGCAAACATCTACAAAAGTACGGGCTTCGAAATCTCTCCCGTGAAGTGCTTGGTGTAGGTGCAAACAATAAGGATGAAACTTATTCGTATTCAATATTCCCACTACAGAAGACTGACTAATGTTCACCTCTTGAGCAACTGCCTATGTACTAGTATGTGGATTATTCTGAATGACGTTCAAAACCGCTTCTACATTAACGCCTGATGTTGGTGCGTGTCTAACAGGAGGCATTCTCGCAAGTGACGCTGTAGCACACAGATGCCTTTCAACATTACGGAAAGTTCTGTTGGCAGTTGTCTATTTGGATACCTCTCCCGGTATAGATGTTGAACTGCTTGTGCATTGGTCCTGGCTTCCCCGTAGATCAAAGGCATACATATGTAACAGTTTGTTGAATATATCGTGAAAGACTGGCACAAAATATCACGTGACAACATACACCTGGTAAATGAAGAGAGTCCGCATTCATAATAACTAGAGCCACAATTCTTAGTTATCTTACCGTGTGCATGGGGTTGTTTCGTTCAGTGCTGATGGCTGGCCTCTCCGTCTGGATGAACACACTCACGGCATAACCGACACTCCTACACACGATGAGGCACTAAAAATTGTGGTTTTAAACACACTGCGTCTTGCCACTTCAATGGGGAAAAAGTCATTACACCTATTCTATTACAAAATGCAGACGACCCAAAACGGAACTTTACAATTAGATTACTGTGAATTCGATTTCCAAGTTTTGATGTGAGAGAGAGAGAGAGAGAGAGAGGGAGAGAGAGAGAGAGAGAGAGAGAGAGAGAGAGAGAGAGAGAGAGAGAGAGAGAACTTGTACACCGCCAATAGTCAAACTATGTCCCTGGATTTAGCGCACGGGATACAGTCATAACGTGTCTTCAGCCATTTCAAGGCTTGATTGAAGGTACATTATTCCGAGTTCAACTGTAGAATTTGTATGCCAGCCGCTATGCCATTGCCACTTCGCGACTTTTCGTGCGTAATTTAGCCTTTTAAGACAGCTTTAATCCTTTGCTGGGCGTTTTAATCTTATTACCTAAATGATGAAAGCTATTATGCATGTTATTTGAGATGTACGAGGCGTAGCTTTGGCCAACATTTAAATAAACCATATCTTAATATGTGCGTCTTGACTGTGAGGGTCCATGGTACATTAAGGCGTGCCCCTAATTTTTTACAGCCAACTCCGGCACTAAGTATACGAATGCGCCATTTTCTTTTTAGGTGGTTAGTGTACTCATATGATAGGTCCATTTCATCAGAGGCGCTTACTGAATTGCGTTGCTATGTATACTGTACTAAAAAGTTTGTAAAATCAGTTCAAAACCCCGAATTCACTCTCAGTAAACGAGTCGTATGTTTTTGAGGTGTCCATCAGCGAGGAGTACGTTCCGTCCCTTAAACCACTGTTACTCTGAATTTTACACATTCGTCTATCTAAGAACGTCTAGCAATACGTGTTATTAAGCGCAACACTGAACTTAGCGCAAATGCCGCTTGATGGGTGGCCTACCTTCCAAAAAATAAGGGACGGCTGACTCACCTAGTATATACCTCATGTAATGTTTCGAAAATAGGTACCGCTTTCATTTCCAGGGTGTAAAGACATAACTAAATGTCTAATATCAGACAAATATTATGCACTTACGCGATCGGAACTACTTGTTTCCCCATGATAACTGGTGTACGTAAATAAAACCATCTAAAACGACGCGTGTTCCTTAAATATACATTGTGTACAAATTTTGCTAACAACAAAAACTATCCGAAAAAAAAAAAAAAAACAATGTCTATAAAGCTTCAATATGTAACACAAAAATCTCAATAAAATATTAAAACCTCTGAATGATGTCATACAGCTTTTGAGTTAATGAAAGGAAGGCAAAAGGATCCAACAGCTTGCTATTTTATGACTAGCCGGTTCTGCGTGTGGCACTTAAGATATTAACGCCCTACAAGCTTTAAGTCAAAAGGGTTTAATGTCTACGTGCCGGTAACAAACATTCCCTATATTTGACAAATGGCAATATCGTTCAGGTCACTTTCACACAAAGTCTGAAAAAATGTGTTTATTTTTAATTCAGTAGAGTATAGTGGATAAAAGTAGAGTATAGTGGATACAAGGTATAATATACGCTTCTGGTTTTATTTGAAGTAATTTTGCACAAAACTGTCACTTAAGACGTGCGTCTATAGCTCTCTTGATGCAACAAATTTCAAAAATTATAAAATGTTTGCGTGTATACATTAGCATAACTTCTTTTACTTTGATAACAAATGTTGGCACGCGCTCGTGCATATACACATATACACGCAAGTACACATATGACCGTAAGTATTCATACAGCTACCAATTAAAAGGAAAATGTTTTATTTTGAACATTTCTACACTAAAAAACGCAAACATCTATGAGACATACGAACTTCAAGCATTCTATTAGCGTACTTACATATATATTTGCATTACATTTACAGTATTTCACAAATTACATATATTATAAAAAATGTTTCTCAAGGGTTGCATTTTACGCGGGAAGTGTGTATTCATATAGCGATAGTAAACACAGAACGTGTCTCTCCTATTGCTGCAGTGCTGCATGCTAGTGGTGTTGTATGGAGTGAGAATGTCAAAATTGGTCGCACAGGAAAGGAAACATTTTTAGACCTAAGGGAGCTGATTATTGCATTACATAAAGAGAAAAAAAATCGTATTCTGAAATATCTCACACCATAGGGAGAAGTCCTTTGATAATGCAGAGTGCCATTAAACATTTTAAAAAACCCAAATGGTAATAAATGAAGAGAAAGTGATCCGCCAACAGGAACTAAATTCTAGGAAACAAAGGCAGTTGATGAAAATGGCGAAGAAACAACCCAAATCGCCTTTTCTGAAATTACTGCATATACAAAAGAATAGTATGGGAAGCATGTAACAATCAGGACAATAAGACGACTCATCAAGCGTGCTGTGTTCCATTCCAGGGAACCCAGAAAGAAGCCTTATATTATATTAACAGAAAAAAATCAAAAGAGCAGTCTAGTGTTTGCAAAGGAATGTGTAGGAAACGACAATGCATTTTCGGACGAAAATATTTCATAATGAACGCCGAATGCGAATGTTGAGAAAGATGAATTTGATATTCATAATTTGCAAGCAACTGTTAAACACGAAAGTGGAGGTGTTATGGTCTGGGGATGCATGGCTGCCTCTGGTGTATTCATCGAAGGAAATATGGACATGTATGCCTACATTGACATGTGGAAAGATAATTTCAAGAACGATGGTGAGAAGTTGAATTAGGTGACATTTACTACAATGACCCCAAACATACTGATGAGATTGTTCATTTGTGGTTGCTATGTTATACGTCACACACACTATAAACACCAGCACAATCTCCGGATTTCAACCCCATTGAGCACTTATGGAGAGGGCTGGAAGACGTTCAGAATAAGAAAACACCACGTATCCAGCAAGTCTCAACTAAAACAACTACTTTTGATAGAATGACATACTATTGGTACAGAAACAACTAGAAACCTTGTCCATCCAATCCCCAAACAGCTGAGAGAAGTAATTTATAGAAGAGATTGGTGTACAAAATATTAGGAAGGCTTCTTTTCTATCTTTCTCTTTGTAATGTTGTACATATACACAATGTTATGTTCCTGTAGGAATACTTATGTCCACCTTAAAATTCAATCTGTGAGAACAAAGATTTTATCTATTAATGTAGAACCAAGTAAATGTAATTATATTATATCTGTACTTAATAAGATGTGTTAAGTTCATATTGTGAACTGTGTTCCAAGTTTTGTGACAAATATTCAAAATAAAATATTTTCGTTTGTATGTGCAAGTGTATGAATACGTATGTCCGTGCGTGCAGTTTCTCTCTACTCTTCGCAGAAATAAAACTCACATGGTGTTATTTGACCGTAATTATGGATTTATGTTACTCATATGGTTTTTCATCTCTTTTGTTTCATACGGACAAAGTCTTATCATTTCACCTCAAGCCGCTTTCTTGAGCTATCACCTGGTTCTAAATACTCATATCTTCATTGAAACGGCGAATGCAAGCACGTTTGTCACAAATAAACATTAGAAATTGTATTGTACCATGTATGTCTAATCACGTCAACGTGTGAAGCAAGATGCAACGAAACAAAATGGGATATCCCTCCGCGTAGGTATAGGTAGTCCATTTTGTAATTAGACTCACATCGGAACTAAGGTGTTCACAATAGTAAAGCTGAACTAGCCTCTAAATGGAGCATATCGTGTGACAACAGCTGGTTCCACTTTACTGCTGTGAACACCTTAGCTGTGATGTCAGTCTAATTACAAAATGGACTTTCAGTCACGGTTTCGCTAGGCAAAAACGTTAGTTACGTGTGCTTAAGGTAAGTTGGCAGTTAAGCCATAAGAAACTGGCAAAATTTAAGCATACGATGAATACTATTAGTCCCAGAACCATTTTTTAGGAGGGGTGGGTTGCATTTAATTTATGTTTCTACTTGGTAAATATGCACAGAAAGGTTTTTTAAATCTCACTGCTTTTTTAAAAATATTATAACAAAATGTATTTTTCGTAAACATTTAATATTTTTATACAATCTTTCTTTCTTATTGGAGGGAAAAAGTATTGAAAATCTGAATGTGTCAAATACAATGCAATGAATCTAGTAGTGATGGGTCTGGGTCTGATAACAAAAGCCACAATTCTTAGTCACCTTACCGTGTGCATGGGGCTGTTTCGTTCAGAGCTGATGGCTTGGCTTGTCTCTCAGTCTGGGCGAACACACTCACGGCATAACTGCCACTCCTACACACGATGTGGTACTAAAAATGTTGATTTTACTGATAGCCAGGGTTCGGGCTTTGAGTAAGAAATCCATTAAGTTAACCGTGCACTTACAACGGGAAGAGGAAGCAGCGGCGACCTTTGCTCCCGTAAACAAATAAGAGTGGAAGGCAGTGCAGAGTACACCGTGCTTCAAAGGTAGAAACAACAGGATTAAGGGGCGTAACTAGGCATCAAATAATGAATGTTTAGGCATTTGTAGCGTGCAGTAAGCTTCAGTTTCATTAACGTTTTAATGTACAGACATTTCAACTACACACATCGTTAGCAAGTTATTGCAATGTGCAGTAATGTATTTCCTAAATGCATTGAAAGTAAATCGCATCCGGTCAGCTCGCACACGGTTTTTGTATTTTGAGAACCTACCTTCTACATCACATGACGTAACAGGAGCATACAAAAAACATGAAATCCGGGGTAGCTGGAGTTTTCCTGACAAAACAACCAATCTGTTCTTTTACGCATTTCTGAGTATCCAGAATTCTTTTCTAGAACAATTTTAAGTTTATTTGTCTCACTTTCCACAAGAGTGCTCGCTGGCATTTGATTCAGTGTCTCTGAAACTTGTTCTATTGTCTTAATAGCATCGGGCATTTTTAATGCAGATGACTGCAAACATGTTATTGCTGTTACCATATTGCTGAAATTCCTCTGAACGTATGAAATATCTTCTAACAAGGCTGGTGTAATTACTTTCTTTACTGCACGTATTGCGACATTATTCTGTACGGCAAATATGTTTATTATGTTTATAACTCTGTCGTAATGTTGGGTATGATATACTTCAGCCTCTAGTCATGCCCCCAACGAGTTAAATTTGGTTGTGGAGGCAAAGGAATTTCAGGCGTCATATCTTTAAATGTCTTGATTCTAATTTCTTCTGCAACTCGGTGGAGACTATGCGCTAGACAACCTAAATTGTGCTAAGTTTGGAAATGCTTGTTGTATTGCTGTGGCAGCCCAGTCCGTAACAAGTAGCAAACCATTTTGCGTTATTGGAAAGACAGTGCAGAAAAAACAACCAAATATAACATACGACAGTCGCAAGAAACAGACTGTTGTATAGGGGTGGGCGTGTCGTTTCCTAAACCCTCACACTACCTCCCGGCTCTATACTCCATACTGTTTATATCATTCCTATGTTTACTTCCTAAAAGCCCGAACTCTACTGATAACGTACACTGAAAATTGGATACACCTATCTAAAACAGTTTTTTTCTCAAAAATGCACCAACAGTTCGCAAAACGTAATTTTGAGAAAATTGAGTATAAATTTAAACAAGAGGGAAAAATTGCACTAACCAGTCAGAAATCTTCTCTATAAGAATCCTGTGTTAGAGCTTCCATGTCCTCTTTTTTTTTTTTTTTTTTTTTTTTTTTTTTTTTTTTTTTTTTTTTTTTTTTTTGGCTTCTTTTCTTCATTCTTGCCTCCTTAGTCATAATATATGCTACTTTTTCAGACTTAGTAACATGGTTACTGCTTGCTCCATGTTTTTACCTAGGGCGCTAATGACCTAGAAGTTGAGCGCCCTTAAACCCACAAATCAATCATGTTTTTACCTGGTTTGATGTCCATTCTCATCACTAGAACTCTGCTGTATGAACCATCATTGAAGCAAATTAATGCGTCTAGTACACCAATTTTCAGCATTTTCGCTCTAACAATCACCGGTTTAGAAAGTCGTTGACACGTGTAGTAGCTGAATGCTTCATTCTGATTCTGTATCTTACCGTGGAGACATTGCTTGAGTTGAGTAGTTTAAGATTAGAAAGAGCTTTATATACTTGCCTAATTTCCTCACGTACAGCAGATGGCAGGGTGTTTTTCATTATATTTACAACCTCTTGCTATGAAACGTTACTACAATCACAAATGTAAATATACCTAACACCACAGAGGTTGTAGAAAGTTCATTCATGAAGGATATGGCAGGGCTGAGGGCGCAGTTACTGTGACGCACTGCAATTGCAATTTATATGCACTTTATATGAACATTTAGCACATACGATTATTAGATATCAAATTGTTACGAAAGGCGTGCTTGCTGAAATGCGACAATAAAAAATATGCAATTTTTGGCCACCTTAACGACCAACTTACCTTATAATATGGTACAAGATATAAGTAACCACTGTATTTTACGACACGGTCTGAAATTACATTAAAAATGACACGGCGCATATTTTTCCGCCTTGTACCGCCGGTATGGGAATAAATAGTGTTATGAACACTCAAACTTTCGAAGTACAGAAAAATGTTTTCTTTGGATCAGTGCATCACGTGTGGCTTCCATTCCAAACAAAGACGTTTCTCGGCCACGCGTGGCATCGCATTTGTAAGTGCAAAGGAAACTAAAAAGATCTTACAATTGCTATTTACTGCCACAGCAGAAGAAAGAAAAAAAAAAAAGCATTAAAATTAGGCAGAAGACATATCAATAATTGTGATGACGTAACTATGATTTTGAAAGGCGATAAGTACGCTTCAGTGCTGTATGTGTACTTGATAAGACAGCAGGAAATGGTTGTCAGCCTCCTACAGCTTAACGAAAGCGAGTAAGCGTATGTGACGATAAAATCGATATATTCAATCACTCATAACCAAAAATGAAATGCCGCGCAAAATGCGTTTCCCGACTGGTAGAACTATGTGTTTCTGCGTACAGATCCTGCAGCAATTTCAGCAACAATGACCACAAACCTAGCTAACAGGTAAATATTTAAAATAACAGCGAGTATTGATAGTAAAGGCAAAGGAAAAGGGTACAAACACAATAGGGGACACCTCGCACACGTCGACCTACACAGATCTATTGTGGCTACCACCCCCAGGAGGCAAGGATGAAATGAGGGAACCGAAGGAGCCACACAGGGTCGGAACTAGACGGGCCACAGACACGCGTGGAAGTCCCTAACAAGTGCTGAGATCTCTTCATCCCGGTGCCAGGTCCCGCCGAGCAGCCATCACACCGCAGGTCCGGTGTCGGTGTCGCACTGAGGCCCCCCCCCCCCCCCCCACCGACGGAAGACAAGGGCTGCAAACGCCAGCTAGCGCAGAGAACAGCAGTTACCATGCACAGTCAACCACGCGATCTGCCCGACTCTGCCAAGACTACACACCTGGAGGTACACCTAAAGATGAGAAGGAAAAGGAAAGAAGGGAAATGATGGAAAAGAAACCGTGGTACGAAAGAATGCACCCCAGCATTCGTCTCAAGAGACATGAGTAAACCACAGAAAAACCCATGTCAGAGTGCGCGGCCGCGGGGATCGAACCTGCGACCTCCCGAATGCGGGCAACAGATGTTACCACCTGAGCCATCCCGCTCGGTATTGATAATTAATTTTATATGGTGTCCGTCAGATTTATTACGTTGCAGATATTAAAATACAAAAAATTCACTTTCACAGTCAGCTCTATACACTGAAAAGACCTTAATTATCCTCAGTCAGTAATCGAACTGATAAGCTGCATACGTTCAAAAGTAAAGGTAGCCTTTGATGCAGTAGAAGCAACACTTTTATTCCCATATACTATGGGGCCCGTGTGTTAGAATTAATGGGGTCGCTTAACTCTTGTTCAATCATGTCATTTGTTACTTAATACGACATGCCTGGATCACTTTGAACCCTAAAATAATACTAATAATAATATTGATATTAATGGTAATGATGTTAATGGTAATGATATTAATGGTATTGATATTAATGGTATTGATATTAATGATTAGGGCTCGGAAGTTTTTGCCCTAAAAAACACTGAAATATGCATGCAAATATGCTCTTAAAAACTTCAAAATATGCCAAGAAATATGCACAATTTCATTAGAACAGTTCATGTCCCTTTGCAGTACACGAGTTAGTGTAAATCAGGGGAAGACAACTTTGGGCCGTGTGACGTATTCAAACGAAGAGCCAGCTTGTACGTTCGTGTGACGTCAGGCGAGAGCTATGTATTGATAGGCTTCCATAGATCAGCGGCGCATGTGTTCAGTTCCCCGTGTTTCACACCAGTTTGAGACCAGGCTTCAAGATGTAAAAACATTGTCAACTACGTTTCAGGTCCTTGCGACCCCGTATTCATTGGATGTTAACAATGTTTCTAGCAGGTAGCAAATTGAATTGATAAATTTACAGTGCGACAATTTGCTAAAGGACAAATATAAACACAAGGAAGACTTGGCTGATTTTTATAAGAATGTTCCTCAAAACAGATTTCTGAGGGCATATGCCCTTGTTGCACGGATATTATGTATGTTTGGTTCTACGTATGTGTGCGAACAATTCTTTTCTGTTATGAACCCTTCTAAGTTAAAATCCCGAAGCATATTGTCAGATCACAATCTAACATGCAGTCTTCGGTTACAAATGTGTCGTACATTACGCCCTAACATTGACAGACTAGTTAAAGAAAAGCGAAACGGCAAATGTCGGAAAATGTCCACCTAAATGTTCTGTATAGCTCTCGTCTAGCTCAGGCAAAATAGTTTTAATTCCTGTTCTATTTGCGTTATAACATGACTGTTCACATAAACTAGAATTGACTCGTATATATGTAATTATTTGTAATCTGTGACTATTCCGTAATTGAAACAGTCAGCTTTAAAATTGTGATGTCCGGCACGGGATTTCCTCTTCCCCGCTGTGACGTCACACGTTCAACTGACCTTCGACGGGAGCATATGAGCTGAGTGAACTGACGTCACAGCAGCGATACCTGTCTTCCCCTGGTGTAAATAGTAAAGTTACCTTATTCCTTAGAGGTCGAAGCAGAAGTGGTCCCGCTGCTACTAGTAACTGCTAAATTGCAGTTCACAACCAACACTACACAAATTTTCAACAGTAAAACGTCGTCTATTGTCACAAATGATGTTAACTGTTTCACAGAGAGAGTCAAGTCTCTTAGTGTGACAGATGGTTTTCTTTCAAGGATGTCTCGAATATCGCACATCTGTTTATAACCAGAATTTTTTGTCCTATGCTACCAGGAACCGAACATAGATCACATATTGGTTTTTCAAGAACAGTAAGTGATTCATGCAAAAGAAATCCTACAGCTTCCAATGCCGTTATGGCTGTTGGTAAGAAAGAAAAATGGGCAGATATGAAACTAAGATCCTTCTTTAACCCACTGCCTGACAGAATATTTTGCACAGTTTGTATTGATGAAGCATCGTTCGAGTCCAATGAATTAACAACCTCTTCGATTATTTCTATGTGCTCAGCATAATATAAAACTGCATCGACCCATGTTCCCCATCGAGTTAACACCGGTGCAGGAGAAAGTCGGATATTAGGTGCTGTTGATCTCTTTTAGGAGATTTAACAAAAATTCTCTTTGTACTGGACACAAATCTATCTACCAGTGGGAAAGAATCGCGTATTGTCTCAGAAATTCGATGAAGAGCGTGTGTGTAACAAGTTATATGAATTAAGTTAGGAAAAATACCTTTCAGAGTTTTTCCTGATTTTACCATATAAGGTAACAAATAAAAGCAAACAACTGTATTCGATTCCACATGGGCATTGTAATTTCAAAGAGTCCATCACAAACTGTGTCACAGTTACATTGTCAGTGGCCGACAATTTGCACATATTAAGGAGATAAGCTGTAATCTTTTGTTCATTATTTAAGGCACCCCCGATTATATTAGCAATAGAACGGCGTTCAGAATCAGAGGTTTCAACAGACAACCACACAAACTGATCCGCTAAATCTTGTATATTTGACAATACGTTATTGTAACAATGTCCTACATAAGTCTTACGCAGTGTACTTTCTTCAGGCACATGCTGTTGAGTACACTTGGCAAGAAATTTTTTAAATATCGGATTATTAATTTTGAACAAGGGAATATCAGCAGCTAAAAATACTTGGCACAAGTCATAGGAAAATTCAGTAACCCTACTTCCTAAACACTCTACTAATCGTTTTAGAACACGTTATATGTTTGCGAGTTTTCTGATTAAATTCTCATTATGTTTTGCTGTGTTTATGTACTGAACTATTTGAAATATTTCTCACTCCCTATATGTTTGTCACACGCTCCACAAAACAGTGCCCTATTATCTGTAGATATTAAATCACCCGAAAACTCTTTCTGTAAATTAATTAATCTAGCACTGTAAGTTGGTTTTATTTTCGGCATTTGAAGAGCTTTTTAACATGTTATGCGCCTAATTTAATTTGGAGGAAACCAGTTCACAACACTGTTACGTTTGAAGACCACGCAGAGGCAAGCGTTGCTATAATCGTGCTGCTCAAAACGTTGGCCTGCACTTTATCTTTGTTAATATAAACCTCTCAGATAACGCACTGATTATTCTCTACGCACATACATATAATGAAAGGATGGAAACAGGGGATTCACTGCATAACAACATGACCCAGCATTGCTTCTCGCCACCTCGCGAGTTACATCATCATATGCAACACTACCAATATAAAAAATATAAAAACACATAAAAATCATTAAAATATGCTATATAGAGGCTATAGTATTGAAATAATATGCATTTATCAAAATCAAGAAAATATGCAGTTATATGCACCATAAATTCACGTCCAAATAAGGGCGGCGCCGTGGCCGAGCGGTTAGCGCGCTCGCCTACCACCTAGGCGGCCCGGGATCGATCCCAGGGACCCGCATGTGGTATTCGTGGCGGACGAAGCGGCGTCAGGGCGGGTTTTCTCCGGGTGCTCCGGTTTCCACCGCCATCTCATTCAACCGGTGCTCCATCTTCATTCCATGTATCATCAGTGTCACCGCCTGCGGTGCCGTAGTAGTAAAAGCGGGCGTTAAACACTACAACAACAACGTCCAAATAACTTAAAATTCCATAATTCGTGTACATAATGTAAAAGCATACATTTTTAACCCCTATGAAAAAACATGCAAATGCATGCCCTATTAATGATACTGATATTAATGATAATACTGATCAGCAGCAGTAGTAGTGGTAGTCGTCCCTGGCGCCTTTCCTCTGTCGCCCGGCCGCAACCAAGGCCATCTAACAAACACCTCGGGTGAACAATCCAGATTGTTTGGAATAAATATTGGCATTGTTGCACGCTTTGGCTCAACAGGCTTTAAAAGTAACGTCTGTTGTTGCAGGATTATGAGCTCTGATGGCTGCCTTTAGTGTTCTATGAAGTCTCTATTTTACGATTGGATTGCGGATGATGTAGCGTGTTGGATTTTCATTCCACATACCACTGCTAAGTTTGCATAGAGCTGTGACGTACACTGTGTACCTTGATCAGAAATGACACGTAGTGGAACACCAAATCTTGATATCCAATTATGATAAAAGGTTTTCGACACTGTTTCAGCTGTAATATCTGAAATGGGTATAGCTTCCATCCAAGATGTAAATCTGTCGATTCACGTCAAACAATATGCCATTCCATTCGAAATTGGTAGAGGGCCAATGAGATTAATGTGCACAACACTGAATCGTTCATCTAGTTCCTCGTAGTTGCCCATTTGTGACTCTGGATGACAATTTATTATTATTATTATTATTATTATTATTATTATTATTATTTTTTTTTTTTTTTTTTTTTCCTTTGACAGTCTATACAGGATTTTGTCCAATGATTTGTTTTGCTTTAAATTTAGGTAAATACATTTTGATACTATTAATTTCACAGTGGCTCTTATACCAGGGTGAGCTAAACCTTGAAAATTGCCGAAGACTTAACGTCGAAATTCCTTAGGTATGTATGGTCTTATGCTGGTAGTAGATGTGTCACACTAAAGCACAGCACCTGAAGGTAGCGGATACTGCTTGAGATTTAAAGATGAATTTCCATTTTTAAGTTCTTGCAGTTCAGTGTCTTCTACTTGTCTGACTATTTTTTCATAATCAATAACGGACATTTCTTCTATTCTAGAAAGTGCATCGGCAACAATATTTTCTTTTCCTTTATCGTGGCGAATATCCGTGGAGAACTGTGATATATTGTAGATGTCTTAATTGCCTAGGTGAAGCTTTCTCATTATTTTGCTTCAAAGTAAACGGCAATAGGCTAGTGATCTGTATAAACTGTGAAGTTTATCCCTTCTACAAAATGCTTGAATTTTTTTTTTCCCTGATAGGTAGATTCAAAATAGTTTTCGATCGTAAGTACTATAATTCTCCTGTGAATTGTTCAGCTTTTGCGAAAAGAATGCAATTGGTCTCCATTGCCCACTCTCCAGTTGTTGCAGAACAGAACCAATGGTAATACCCGACGTATCTGTGCATAATCCTAGTGGTAGATCAGGATCTGGAAATGTGAGTAGTGCACAGTTAGCTAAATCTTGTTTGTACTTTTCAAACATTGCTTTTGCTACCCCGTCCATTGAATTAATGTTGTCTTTCTTCTTTTCAGTATCATTTTTCAGGTATCACCTGTAGTAGTTGACAATACCAAGAAATGTTCGAAGCTCATGCACTCTCGAAGGTAGTTTGAAGTCTAAGACCGCTGGAAGTGGTTTAGTTCCCTCTGAAGTTATCCAGTAGTCAAGATATCCTAATCCTTTCGCTCCAAAGGCTGACTTTGAATGTTGATGTGCAGGCCATACTTTGATAACCTATCCAGTACCAGCTTGAGGTGATTGCGATGTTCATCGATACTAGAAGAAGCAATCAGTATATCATCCAAAAAAGGAAACACAAAATTTAGCCCGTGTAAAACTTCATTTATAAAACGCTGAAATACTGAAGGTGCATTTCGAAGTCCGAAACTCATAACATTAAATTCAAATAAACCAAATGGTGTGATGAAGGCGGTTTTTGGCTAATCTTCTTCAGCCACAGGTATCTGAAAGTATGCTTTAAAAAGATCTATTTTCGAGAATATTTTCTTTCCTTGCAAAATATATGCAAATGTTCAATTCTGGGTACAGGGTTACGGTCTGGAATGGTTTTGTCGTTTAATTTTCCTGTAATCACCACATGGTCTTAATGTGTCATCTCGTTTGTTCACCATGTGAAGTGGGCTAGGCCAAGGGGAGTTGGACGGCCGAATTATTTCATTATCCAGCATAAATTGAAATTCTTGCTTTACTACTTGCATTTTCTTTGGAGCTAGTTGTCTTGCTCTAGCCCATACTGGTGCACCCTGAGTGGTTATGTGATACTTGACATTGCGCTTGGTTTTGCTAGGCACTAAAATCGGTTTAGTTATTTCTGGATACAGAGAAAGCAAATCTGCAAAGTTTATGTTCCGACTCGTGGTGCTAATTACAATATCTTCAGAAATTTGCATCACTTCACCCTTGATACAGAGTTTAGATACACCATCTATTAGTCTCCTTTTATAAATGTCAATAGGCAATTTAAATTTGATTAAGAAATCAGCTCCCATTATTGCTTTGTTTATTTTTGCCACAACAAATGGCCACTGAAACTGATGACGCAATCCTAAATCAATATCATACATTTTAAAACCATACGTTGCAATTTCAGTTCCATTGGCAGCATACAATTTATAATTGGGTTCTATTTTGTCATTTTTTGTAGCTGGTATTAATGAAATATCGGCATCACTATCTACAAGAAACTACAGTCCCGTTTTTTCTCTTTTTTTTTCTGTTACAAATAGGCGAGTTTTGCAGCAGTTCTCAGGAAACACAGAATTTGCCGCTAATTCTGCTATGATGTCGAGTTTCCCTGCTCCGACCAACTGCAAGAGTGTGTACACTTTTCTGGCTTGTGTCGTTTACTAAATCTAAAGTACTTTCCTCTTGGGTTGAACTTACTTCTAGATTTACTGCGGCTGCTGTCACGACAATAGCTGGGATTTCTACTACGTTATCTTCCCTTATGGCCGGTGAACACTGGAGACAGTTGATGCTCCAGTTCCAATATTTTAGCCATAACCTCTTTCATGGTCACTTGACTTCCAGTCTTTCAACTGGTTGGTACTACTGGAAGCCGCGTACAACTCAGGACGTAGATTTATTTCTACTATTTTGTCAGCCATTATAGCTATTTTCTGCTAGTCTTCATCGCTTATGATTAAAATGTTCCTTATGGAGTCTGACAGCTTTTTCAATCATAGTGTGTAACTAGTTTCTTAATTCGCGCATCCTCGCTTTCTCTAAAAATATTTACGCGACGCACCTTTGCTAAGCTGTATTTGTTTGCTTCATTCATACTTATTATATCCCGGGCATTTCCTACATATTTAAGTTCCAGTAGTAAGTACTCGAAGTTTAGGTTCCAGTATTAAGTAGCTGGCAAAGAAATAACCTTTTCGAAAACTTATGATTCAGTTATGGCTTTTCTCAAAGCTCTATTTCCAAGACTTTTTGCATCCCTTTACTCGGTACTTACCCTTTTTGCCCACCTCTCATATTAAGGTGTGAAACTGAACGGAACCGAATCCACTGTGCATACCGAAGTACCCAAAACGAATTTAGTAATATGCTCTGTTTCGGATCACCTCTAGGTTTCTTATCGTCTTACGGGGTATAAGAGGTGAGGTGTAAGTTGTGACCAATGACGTTGCAATACGGGCTAGAGGCGTGGCTCTGTGATCAGAACAAGGAAGCATGGGGGAGGGGGCGACCTCCTAGTTAAATCACGTTTTAATTTTCTTTAGATTTATCTCAAAATTTTTAATGTCTGTTATGGAAAAATTTACAAATATGGCTTGAAATAAGCAGCACTTTTTGAGTTAAATGATTCTGTGTTATAAGAAAAACTAACTTTATCGTTAGAATCACAAAAACGTGTGAAGCTTGACAGTAAACATAATGCAATACTGCATTGAAAACTATAAACACGTTTAGTTCTTCTACAAATTCTCCCTGTATTTATATTGGAATTAAAAATCGTATCAAACTAGCTTTAACATATTTGTCTATTTATATTATAATGCAGTTTCTGCTTTCGAATGAAAGTTTCCTTCTAATACCTATGCAACAAACTGCCTTTCTTGGGTGGCATTGACATTCAATTGAAATTTGTCTAACCGTGTTACCAGCTTCTTATAAGCCAATAATCTGACCCCGTGTAACTTCTGACGTGTATGGCATGCTGAGAATCAAACAACATTTGAGCTTAATGAGTCACGATTTATTGCAAGACTAGGAGAAATCAATACTTTCCTTTCAGGCCGATGTTTCATTGGTTATAACTAGCATGTACCATGAATAGTGGTGCTCTTGGAGAGGGGTAACAATTTACCAAGAGACCAGAATAAAATCAATACTTTCCTTTCAGGACGACGTGTCACTGGTTGCAACTATGTCCAACCAGTAGCATGAAAGTGTTGTAATTGCAGAGGATTGAAGAAAGAGAAAGGAGGGAAAGCTACGAAGGCCTCGTTAAACAATCATGATACCTTTGCATTTTATTAAATTCATTTTTTGTACATAGCAATCGGTTCAGTGTTTAATGGGCTATACGTGGGTCACTGCGAAAGTTTTGAGGTGTGAGAAAATGAAAGTTGATCCACTCGAGCAAATGCAGGACGTGAGTAAACTGGTATCAAGTAGGAACTCTCCCACTCCAGGGATTCCAGCAGCGTAAGGATGAACAACCCGTGGCGCGGAAGTAGTCAGTCGCTGCAATGGAGCTTGGAAGAGATCAATTTCAATTATTAACGATTTTCTATGATCTTAAATGTATATTAAACCAGTTCCAAAGCCTTGAACGTTTGCCACAGTTTCCGGTGGTTTCAGGAATTTAAAAGTGGTCGATCACTTTTGTGTTCGAACACTTGAGGGGAGAAGCGAGCATTCTTTTGATCCCGAAGCATTCACGCCTAATAGTAATAACATGCTTTTTCAAATGTGTGCTATTAGCTCAGCCCCTCGCTTACAAATAAATGTCTTCTGGTAGTGTCTCGCCTGAAATATAATTATCACACGAATAAAAATTATCGCTGGGAGGAGTCACTCTTTCAGCGTCACAGATGCCCAATCAATTATCGGCTGATATCGTCTACGAACTTCTGTTCAACAGTAATACAACTTCAAAATGGATGTAACGCAGCCTTGAGAGTCTTTATGGAAGTACCGTTAAGCGAGAAAGCAGGCAATTAATACTAAACGATCGTTTCAGTTAGAGCGTGCGTCGTCGCTTCACTTCCTGGTTTGGAACCTTGGTAAACTTTCGCGAACCATATTTATTACCGCATTTGGACACTACCTTCCAGAAACCCTGATCGGATTTATACAGAATGAATAGATGACTGAGCCCAACGCAACACACTAAGCTCTTTCATATACTACTTGTAATTACATATTTAGAGACCATTGATCTAAACAATAAGTAGTACTATATAAACAACGATTCTATTTTGTTTTAATGTGTAGGTTAGCACTTTCGAGTAACTGGATAACTTTAACAGGATGAGTATAATGAAACACGTTCACACGACATTAAAAATGGTGAAGAGCTTCCAAAACATGTACCCGCCAAATGTTACACCCGGAAGTGTTGTGGTAGGTATAACATGTTGCGTACTGCACCATAAGGGCAAACTTTACCTCATTCGTTTTCTTGCCTGTCACGTAGTTGTGAAGTTTCGTGATTTCCCGCTGTTTCCACATCTGCGCCAATATGTCACATGCTACTTCAAAGTAGCAACGACGTTCCATTGTCATTTTGAGAATCGTCCGAGGTTATCACTTTACTTTGTCGAAAGTAGCATGCCGTCATGCAGACAGGGATGACTGTAACCCACCATTCCCTAGGGTTGCGTTAAGCACAAACATAACCTCTGGCTTTATTGGATGTAGGACGAGAATGCCAATTGGAATAAGCTGACCTTTAGATCTACATGCATTCTAGCAACCAGTAAAGACCCTATCATCACAAGAGTGGTAAATGAGGCATCCTATTCTTGTTTCACTTCTTAACTTTTCTCTGTTTTAAGCAACATATCGTTTAGCACGCTGCCTCTTCTTTGTTGCATTTATCCCTGTTTATTATGTCCTTTAGCCGGAAAAGTTACATATGAAGCTAAACGGCGTATGGAATTAATGCGCAGATGGGATCGTAAAACCAGATTCTTAGAACTAGCATTCCTAGGAAAGAATCTGCTTAAAATATTCATTTGGAAATAACCTTTTGACAAAAAGAGATGTATCATTCTTAACCCCTCATTATACAGCCTATTATTTAACTGGGCCTAACATATCTAACACACCAAATGTGAATAGTAAATCACTTAGTCCTTAGAGTGAAACCTCACTCCTCCCTCTCCTGTCACACACACGCACGCGTACGCACACGCACACACAAGCGCGACTGGTAAAAAAACTAAAGTACAGACTCGGTATAAACTACGCCAATAACCAAGCTCAACAGATAGCGATTTTGTAATTTCTCAGGAAATAGAACACAACAGGGAGATTGAAGACGAAGGGATACTAGGTGTTGTCAATATTGAGTCAGATAAACTCCCCAAGAATAGTCTATCCGAAACAACACAATAGAAGAAATAAAGAGTAAGACCAAACACCGCAGAACAATATTTGGTCAATCTATACAGGGTGGAAGGGAAGTCATTACATTCCTTCTAATATCTGCTTCATAGAAGTATTTCAAACAAAAACGTCTAATGGCATTTTGTTTTTTGATCAGCCGATTTCCAGAAAATAAATGGTTTTTGATCCAACTTGGATGCGTAATTCCACTGGAATGTACGAAGAAAACAGTTTATTACTTGTGAGATGCGCAGAGTAACGTATTTCTAACATAACTTCGGTAGTAATTATGTGACATTACACGGGGTTTCTAAATAATTAATCTCTTAAAACATGTGCAGGAATACTCCAAGCAGCTTTTTCACACGTGCATTAAGTCGGCAACGTTGCGTTGAGATTTGTCCAGGAATTCAGCTGGTTTATGGATGTAAACATCTCGGGTACTTTCGCTTTCTCTTTTGGTTTGGGGGCCGACGCTTGTGGTTGGCCTACACTCGCGCAGTCAACACAAAAGGACAAGGCAGGGTATTTGTGTTCTCAAAAAGCACGATTACTGTGTTTGTTTATGTACTGACCTAGGGAAAGTGACACCCACAGAATCTGCAGTGTTGCCAGCTTGTTTTCGAGAAAACTGAAATATCTCCGTAGGAAATGGTCAAAGACAAAAACGTAAGTCAGAGACAAAAACGTAAGATACAAAATGTGTTCCAAATATCGAGATGTATCACTGGCTTAAATTAATGTAATGACTTTCCTTCCACAAAGGGTAAAGGCACAAACGGGGCTATAAGGAAATCCAACTTGCAGATCGATTATCAAGGGAAGCTCCGCAAGGAGGTTATGTGCAATAAGATACCGAGAACCCAAATCATCATGGAAGCAGATGTTCTCCTCAGCACAGGAACGTTTAAAACAGGATCGCATTTAACAAACAAACTACAGCCATCCTAACCGGACATGGGAAGACAAGGGCATACTGCAACGGCTTCAAAATTGTGGAATGTGCAATGTTCAAGTGTGAACAACACAACCAACCTGTGAGTAATTTGCGTAATATGAGTGTACTCTTCTGAACAGAGAAAGACGAATATTAAAACAACATATTGGACCAAAAGTTGAACAGTACTCGGTAATAAATCATTAACTAGTTAGACACTACCTACCAGAATGTTTAAAATTTATAAACAAAATAGATATCGAAAGATTATAGCTATTACACATAAAAGTGCAAAAACAAACGTAAAATTGTACACTGAATATAATAAAAAAGAAAATGTCGTGAACAAAGATGTAAATCATTCAAGAACTGCGTGTAGTGTTACAATGTAACAGATCATGCAGTGCTAATGAGTTAATTAAAAAACAAAACAAAAAAGGCGCGCGCGCGCGCGCACACACACACACACACACACACACACACACACACACACACACACACACACACAAGATGAATGCAGTTTTGGCTTGAAATCACCCATTATGACGATTGACGCAAATGATGTACCAAACATTAAAACCTATCGTAATCATTTTGGGCAATGATTATGCTTAGTAGTCCAGCTACATTAAAGAGGAATCAAGTAATCAGCGTTCTTAGTGCTTGTGACGGCACAGTGTGGGGAACCGGTTCTGTCCGCCTACTGTACAGACAACATGTGCACAACTTCATTCTTTTGGCAGCTCACCTACTAAGCTTAGTAATGATATATACTATGGAGTAAATTATTCTGCGACGTAAATTTACTGCAGAACCCACAACGTTTAACTTGTTACTTTGTTAACTTCACATCGGATTCGAAAAATTTGCTACAGAATACGAACAATTGCACCGTTGTTATTATTGTCATCATCATTATTATAATACAATTGTGAGTACACTGATTAACTATGGCCACCCTAAGTAATCACTACAAAGAAGCACCTATTAACATGGGTTAATTTAGAAAACAACTACACAAATTGGATTGACTTTACATGTTGACCAGGGTTGCCAACCCATACGATAATTATGGGGGTATACGATAATTTCGATACCGGCGAAATATCATTTTCACTGGTTTGTCACATCAGCGGAATGAAATTAATTATAAATAGCAACAGCACTTTTGTCCTCATGCCCTATCTCCACCCCTCTAGGGCAACCATTTCATATCCTACTAATCCTTCTACCCTTTATCCCGTTGTTGCCAGTGTGCCGAGATCTGGTAATCTCAATGAAGAAGGCACTGTTCAAAAAGTTGATGATTAATGGAGAAAACTCAGAATAAGAGATAGATATTCCGTGTGAAATACAGAACATGCCTGAACCTGGCAGTTTCTGGAGTGCTGTTAAACACATGTCACCTTAGAGGAAATACTGAGTTCAAAGAACTGGCGGAGGTTGCATTATCAGTGATTTCATTGCTGCACAGAAATACTTCTAGTGAAAGTGTTTTTTTTTTTCCAAACTAGGTTTAATAAAAGCTAAAATTAGAAACAGATTGGCGCTAGATACGGTAAATGGACTTATTCGGTCGTCTCAGCTTATGAAAGAATATGGTGGGTCCGAAAATCTGCAAGTCATCAAGAAGATGTTAAAGTTTACCTCAACAACAAACTTGTATAATGCTGCAACAGTTGAGGAAGATGAACTTCCAGATAAATAGTGCGAGAAACGTAAGTACTAAAGTTGTAATACTGCTTGAGGTCATCAGTCTTGAAAGTGGATACCATAAACATCAATATTATTACATTTTCATAAGTGTTATGCTGATACATTTATTGTTGTAGTATTTGACTTATGTTGTACAATAATTTTGAACCCAAATCTATAATTTGGAGTGGGCGGTACGATAATTTTACATTGGCAAACCTGATGTTGACTGAACCTTTGCAGTGGCGGCGTAGAGCCCTGAACTGTTTTCTAGCCTGTTAGAAAACTTATGATACTTCGCTGGTCTCCACGGTAGTTCTTGAACCCAAAGCCAACGTAAGATTTAAGCACATTCAAAATATTTTTATTCCTGTACCGATTAGACAGTTTTACCCCGCTAAACAGGTCCGGCAGGGGGTGCCCTCAGCCTCGTTAGGTCCCTGAGGGACCAACTGAGAAGCTATTTGATTGAAAAGTAGCGCCCCCTGGTCGAGAAGACCGCATAGTCAGCCGGGAGGGACCGGGCCGCTGGCCACGTCCCCATGCAGTACTGCACCCCAATTATGGCACCTGTGGTTGGCAGAGATGGGAGATGCAGCGGTCTGGTGTTCGGTCTTGGTCCGGATGGGCTGTTGTGCCACGGGGTTTACGTTTTTACCGATTAGACAGATAATTATGGCCTCGTCCACATTTCTTCTTTAAAGACATGCCATTGACAGGAAGGGGAGAAAAACTTTACTGTCAGACGAATTTTTATTCACACAGATGTACCAAAGATGTTCCTACTACCATTGCATATTTACAATTATAACCAAATACTACGAAACATACTAATGTCCCACAAAGGTCAGCGGAAATCCACAATAACACGTCTTTTGTGAATATGCTTTGGGGTAACTATCCTAGTTAGACACTTCTCAAAACAATTAGAGGGACAAAAGTTTGAACACGTGCATTGCTGCAGTACCTGAGGTTTAGGGTGGTAAATGTTTTTACACAGAATGCTTCAATCCTCATTTAATAGTTGAAAACTAAAATGGAAAGTCCTTCATTTAAGTTCACGTTTGCACATAAAGGAACACTTTAGTATCTGCATGTGCATGAATTACTACCTCACGTATTCGAGGCATACTTCTGATCAATCTACAAACATGTTCCTGTGGCTTGTTTCCCTATTCTTCCACCAGGACATCTGCAAGCTGCTGAAGAGTCTGGGAGGTTACAGCACTGTCTCGGACTGATTTCTCTCGCTGATTTCATAGATATCCAATAGGGTTAAGCTCAACACTCCTACAAGGCCACCATTGTTGGAATCAGCACTCCATGTAGGGTGGCTGTGATGGCTCTTGCTGTATGCACTCTAGCACTGTGTTTCTGCAACGCAAACCGCCCCGGTCGGAATGAAGCCCCCCTCCTTTCCTACCGCAATTGGTAAAACATGCTCTGCTACAATTTCAGCAATGTACCTATCAGCATTATGTCGGTTTCGGGCCACAATAAGGACTGTTCGGCCATCAATAGTTAGGCTACCCCACACCATAGCTGACCCACCACCAAATCCGTCCCTTTCCCGGATTGCTGTTGCTGCAAAACGTTCACCACGGCGCTGACACACACGCAGAGATCCATCACACTGTGTTAGACGAAAATGAGATTCATCTGTAAACAAGATATTGCACCAGTGACGAAGCTGCCAGTTCATGTGCTCCTGCCCAAATCTCTATCCGGCTCTCCTGTGATCAGGCATTCATCTACGGGCTTTATTGGGTTTTCGTGATTTCAAACATGCTTCTCTAAGTCGGTTTCCTATGGTTTGGTCACTGACACTTACGCCAGTTGATACCCTCGGGTCATTTTTTGGTCCCGAGCAGTAGCGCCGCGCCGCCGAAGAGTACAATTGACAACATATAGGTCTTCTCTGGTTGAAATTTTACGTTTTCGAGCTTGACCTGGTCTCCTGGAAGATGCACCGGTCTCAGATAATTGCTTCCATACCCTACGAATAAAATATTTAGGCGCATTAAGATCGGTATCCACTGCACGAATGGTCGTACCTACCTGCAGCACGAACTGTTTCTGCCTCCGCGAGGTGCTTCATGTTGACTGACTATATGTACACAAAGAGCACAAAGTGAAACCTTAAGCTAGAGGCACTTAATGTCAGTTTCAAACAACGTTAATCGTTGAATACCATTTAGTTGACAGCTTGTCTGTAATTCCGGCTTGGAGCTTTCTTGTGTGCAATGACAGATGAGCAACAATTGCACTGTTAAATAAAGGTTTGAACATTCTGTATAAAAATATTTGCCGTCCTAAACCCAGCTACTGCAGTAATTCATACGTTCAAACTTCTGTCGCTCTAATTGTTTTGAGTAGTGTATATATAGTGACTGAACTTACAATGTTGGCGCCCTGACGTCTTTGACTTTTGGCACAAGTAATATCTGCATAAAGTGATTACAAATTAATATAAGTGATATTATTATGTAAATAGCGAAGTCCAGAACTAAAACCTATCCAAAATAAAAGCCACAAAATTAGGGTATATCAAAAGAAGAAGTTCATTCAGAGGGCAAATGCTACATTCCAGAGCATACAATATCCTCATAAGGGGGCAGAAAACTGAGGAGAACCCTAGATGATTACTAGGAGTCCGCCATCAGTAATGAAAAGGTTGAACCACGAGCAAACAAATTACGCGAGGAGAGAAAGATGAAGTGTTGAGTATCGATCCTATTGGAGAGGCACATGCAATCTATTAGAAATAAAGTTTTGAACTGCGAACCTATTGGAATAAAACTGGCAATCTAAGGGAAAAAATCTGATGTGTTGCACTCACATGACTTACTCTACTCTTGTGCTAACCATTCCTACAAACTCTTATCCCTAGATCTTCCTCATGTTAATTGGGATAAACATTTGCAGAAATTATCTTATTTGATTATTTTGTTGTAGGTGCAAGGAGAATATGGGAATACAGTAGGCTTTGAGCGACAGTCAAATCTTTTTAAAGCTTTCAAATTTCATTTTTTTTTTTTTTTTGCACGATTAACATATAAAAAAGATAACGATGCTACATTTGACAGAAGTATAAGTTCTCCAAAATTAACACAAATAACAAGGAATATCTCCGAAATGGTTCATTCTATAAAAAAAATTATTTAGACATCAACTGTGTGTTTCAGCCAGATCTACATCTTTTGTACTGTAAGATTTGGTCTATCTCTTACGGTTCACCACTGATGCAAAAGTCATCCAGAGTAAATAAGACTACAGGGGCTATAGTCAGAAAATTCAAGATATATATTTCATTTGCTATAAAAATATCTCAAATATGTGACATTTTAATCAAAATCGTTAGAGCCATTAAAAAAATCAAAATTTCCATGTAAAGAGTACTTAAGAGTGCAGGAATTTTCTTCAAAATCTTCGGGTCGTATCCTTGAAAGACATTACACTTAAATACCAACTTCGGTTTTTAACCGACTTTTTGTTTTTGAGTTATGCTGTCCACAGGCTGACAGACACACAGACAGGCAGACGCAGACGCACACCCACACCCACACCCACACACGCGCGCGCGCGCACGGGATTCAGGGAGCCTCCAAACATATATTTCCGGTGAAACTTCGACTTCGAATTTTTGGGTGGAATACAATACTTCCTCTACTTTACTATACGCAGTAGAGAAAGGAAAAAAGCAACAATTTCGTGTTCCAACAGAATATTCGTTTAATTGTATTAAGTATGCATGCGAAATTCCTCATATTGAACAAAAAATGTAATCATCCAAACGTTTCGTCATCAAAGAACTCTTTACTGTTAACCATGGGTATCTTGAATTGGAATTGCTACTAAGTATGACTATTCTATGGAGCAGGCATCGGCAAACATGTACTCAAAGAGGCCTCGCAACTATGACGTATCAGGGGCAGCGCTTACTCTGCCTACCCCTCCCTCCCTCGCAGCCTTAACTGGCACTGCATACACACCGATCACGGGCGGACTGTCCTCTCGTATTTACCTGCACTTCTAAACATGTCTGTTAAAGTGTAATTTAATACTAAGACTTAAAGATAGATTTCTGCGCTTTAGAGCGCATGTAATTATTCCTGGTCTATTAAATTTGATATATAGAATAGCGCTTTGATTATTTCTTCTCTCATCATGTAAGGAACGTAAGGTGTTTGTTGTGCTCTAAAGTTCAAAAAGGCACTCATCAATGGAACATCAAGCGGCATTATGATACATGTCATAAGATCACCATACAATTATAGGCAAGCATGTATTCATAAATTTATACCACGATTAAAGTAGCATAACACTGACGTAATGTCTTTTATTCATTTTTTTTTTATTTTTTTATTTTTTTTAGATCAGACGAACCAACTGCAACAGCTCAAAGAGCAATATTCAGATAATACACCTAATATTAATTCAAATATTACAACTGATAGACAACTTCACGCCAGCTATGCTGTTGCTTTGGAGATTTCTCAGTCACTGAGGTGTTTTAGTGATGGAAATTTCAAAAAAAAAAAAAAAAAAAAAATGTGAGAGTAAAGTTGCCAACATAATTTTCCCTGAACAATATGATATTTTTAGTAACATTGCATTATGACCACGAACCATACAGAGAAGGATATATAAAATAGGAGAAATAGCCGAAAAAAGGCTACAAACCGAGGTCCATGAATTTATAGCCGTTTCTCTCGCGTTGGATGAAAGCACTGACAACGTTGACAGAGCACAATTGCTAATTTTCACTCGTGGAGTCACTAACAACCTCTCGATACAATAATATATGCTTGAAGTCATTCCACTTAGGGAACATACAACAGGGACAGAATTATCTCAAGCATTTAAGAAATATGTAGAAGGAAAGAAACTGAATCCAAAAAAATCTTGTATCGCGATTAACAGATGTTAATTTGCGTGCTATCCTGAGAGTGGCTACTTGTGATATATCACTAGATTTTCCTGGTACATTGCAAATAGAAGTGAATTGAAATATATTGCTCAAATATCTAGGCCTACCTAAAGTATCGTAGACCACTCGTAGCTGGATTCAAGTATGTGTACTATTCCTTATTGTACTCTGTAGCGAGTGAGTCCAGCACTGACACTGAACGAAGGTCAATGCCATCCCCTGTTCTACATTACGTCATGTGTATTGCGGGTTGCATGCTGAGACGTCATACTCACCCCTCATTGAGTACATGTTTGCCGATGCCTGCTGTGGAGCAACCCAATGAGTGGGAAGACACTTTGGCCGCTTTCTCATTAGACTGCAGGCATTGGTTCGCCGCTACTGGTGCAATGTTGGCCACATTAGTGTCTAACCCTACTGTGCAGAGAACATGGTGGTTGTGTGTAGTTTAGATATGAGTGACTTAATTTATCCTGTATTTAACCACAGTGTGTACTATGGCTCA